>CAODLS010996661.1:0-12917 GCA_948243855.1 Flueggea neowawraea | reverse complement strand
AATCAGATTTAATACATAGTTCATTAATGTAATGAGCTTTTAATATGAATCACTAGTTATTATGGTTATGGGTATTTAATTATGTGTGACATAATTTGACCCATGTAAGTGATTTATTTTATGATAATATATCATATAATTAAAAGCCCAATGACATTAATGAAACCCATGTGAATTTTGGCTAAACCTAACCTAATTAGGAGGGAGAAAATTTGGCACACTCAGCCTAATTAGAGGGAAGAAATTCAGCACACACACATCACTCCTCCTATTTTTTAGGAGCCTCTTTCCTTGTGTGACAAGGTGGAATTTCGGCACACACTAACTCATTAGGATTCCATGACTAATTAGGATTTTTATTCTTGTTTGACAAGAAAAATAAAATCTTAATTTGTATGTGACAAAATTAATTAGGAAGTGAATATTCTTGTGGGACAAGAAAGGCAAACCTAGTGAGACTAGGAAAGCAAATTTGGCACCTTATTGCTTGACTAGGATGAGGGCCGAATTTTGCAAGGTCAATGAGGGAATTTTAGATTGTTTTATGCACCTATTTAGGTCTCCTCATATGCCTATAAATAGGGTGCACTCCTTGCCATTCTTTCAGGGCTTGGCCGAATTAGTGAGTGCCACAAACAAAAGAGATAAAATTATTTGTGAGCTTTTAGACTAGAGATTCTAAAAAGGTGCTAGTACACTCCACCAATCCGAAGGAAGTTCGTTCGTATGGATACCTCTAAACACGTTCGCGCAAAGGCAATGTGATTTCGAAAGGTGATTCGATGTTTTGAATATTAAAAGCTACACCAACACTCCATCCGATCGAACATTCAAGCTTTGGATCTAAGGTAGATCTTCTAACTCTAATCATATATGTTGATGTGCATGGGTCCTTGGGGGAATTCAATGCTTAAAATTTTTTGTTATTTTTGTTGCACTGATTAATTATGAATGTCATAAACTAGCCGTGAATTCCAACAGATTGACCTGAATAGTCTTTTAGATGCATTGGAAGGAAAATTAAGTGCAATATACCTATGTGCCAGAGATGTACTTAAGCTGTCATTGTGTGTCGTTGTAGAAGATAAGTTAGGCAGTCCTGTATCACATAGAAGAGACTCAGTAGAGTCGGAACGAAAGTCAGGTCATTCAGCAGCGTCCCATATCCATGGCAATGCTGCGAAAAGCACCAGGGAAAAATGAAGGTGCATCTCCTAGCGGGTCCTTGACTAATCAGAAACAATTAAAGGAATCAACCATAATAGGGCAAGAAACAAAGCAACCAACCAAAAGGAAACAAGAAACAGAGATTTGGCAACACTAAAACAAGGATCGAAGGAATCATCAAGACAAAAGCAAGCAACATCTTTTCTAACGGTCGCGAGTTTATATTTTAATTATTTGTTAATATTTGGGTCGGCGAAATATATATTAGAATGATTATTTTTTACCATAAAAACCATTAAACCAATACTTTACATAAGGGTATATCTAATGCACTAACTCATTTTGGAGTTGATGAGTCTGCTACATGAGTAATTTTCTAAATCTTTACTTAACAAATCATATCTCTCTAATGGTTAATCTCTCACTATATTCTAATATGTGACTTATAATCACTTCACTTATTATTTCATTAATTTATAACATCTAATTTTATAATAAAAATAGTGAGGAAATGACACTTCATGCCCTTTTTTATTTTGATTTCACAAATACAACCCAAGCAATTATGTTTTCTAATACACAACAGTATTATTTTTCATTTTCCTAATATCATACTATTTATATTTTTTTTTCCAGTTTTTCTCTTTCTCTTCTCCTCTCTCTCTCTCCTTTCTATGCCTCTCTCTACTCTCTAACTCTTCTGTCGAATCGTCTCCGCCACTATCTTCTTCTCCTCCTCTCTCTCCTCATTTGCCTTGCTCTACTCCTCTACAAGAGGTGCATACGGTTCAGTTTGGTTCGATTTTGTGGTCAAACCACCAACTGAACCAAACAGTTTAGTTTTACTCTCTGGTCATTTGTAGTCGAACCGTTGGTTTCAACTTTTGGTTCGGTTTGGTTTGGCCGGTTTAATTGATTTAAAATATAAGTAAAACCATATATGATAAATGGTTTGGTTGGTTTGTTTTAAGTTCGGTTTGGTCGATTTTGTGTAGGTTTTGAACAGATGTATATGTACAAACCAACATAGTAGTATAAAAAAATTAAGTTTGGTTTGGTTCATTTCCGTTCGGTTTTTTAATAGATAAAATTGCAACCGAACCTTTTGGTTTTTGCAATTCCTCATCCACATCCACCCAGTTGGCTTCGGTTTCATTGTCAGTTAGGTTTAAAACGATTCAGTTCAATTGGTTTTTTGTTCACCCCTATCCTTTGGCTCCCTCTCTTCCTTCTCTCTCCTTCCTTCTTTTCTCTCTTCACATCTTTGACTTTCCTTTCTCTCTCTTTTCTCCCCAATCTACATCTTTATCCTCCCCCATTTCGGCTCTCTTATTCATCGATGAACTTGAACGAATGTGATGCAATTCTACCTGAACTGGATAGAGACAAAAACGTGAGGACAATTGAGAGAGAGAGAGAGAGATCTAGGTAGAGAGGAGGTACGAAAGTGAGAGCGGGATATAGAGGAGTGGTCAGGGTGGAGAGAGTGACGGGTGGAGAGGAGCGGCGGACAGGGTTTCAAAACCTTAGTTGTACCTCCAAGAAAAAAGGACCAAAGTTCACTAAATTTTTTAAAAAAATGGTTTGTACTCATTCTGTACTCATCTAAAAATTTGTTTTTTAAGACCCTACTTGTACCCCCAACAAAAAATACCAATGTTCACTAAATTAGTACTTAAATTTGAGTTTGTACTCATTTTGTACTCTTCTTTTTCTCGTTTTGCTCTTCTCCAAATAATAAACAAAAAATTAAAAAATTAACTTGGTTTGTCCTCATTGTGTTAGTACTCGTATTGTACTCCACATGTACTCAGTTATACTAGGAAAAAGAGTTTCAATTTTGTTGTTATACTAGGTATATTCATGTTGTTCTCAACATGTACTCGATTTTAATAGTCAAAAGAGCTTTCATTAACACTAATCTGTACTCGAACTGTTCTCCACATGTACTCGATTTTTACTAGATAAAAGAGCATTTATTAACACTATTCTATACTTAATTTCCTCTCCATATGTACTCGCTTTTTACTGGTAAAAAAAAGCCTTCATTAATACTAATTTATACTCGGAGTGTATTCTAGTTGTACTTGCTCTCACTGGCTGATCAAAAGAGCCTTCATTAACACTAGTCTATACTCGAATTGTACTCTAGTTGTACTCGTTCTCACTGGGTTAAAGAGAGTCGTCAAAGCGCGGTCAACTTCTGACGCGTGGTCAACACACTGTCACATTGCTGTATTTTTTAATATTTTATTCTATGTTTCTATTTTTGATAAGTTTTTCACATGTTGTTGCATTTGACAAATTTTTTTTGTTTTGTTGCCTATTTGTGTGAATCACCCAAAAATATTTATTTTACATAAATATTTTGTGAGTTAATATTTGAGTTAAAAATATTATTTTAGGAATTATAGTATATAATATTTATTTTAATAATTATTTAATTGAATGTTTAAAAATAATAATTTTAATAAAATAAAATTTAATAGTTGATTGAATAAATATTTAAAAATTATAATATAATTTGAAAATTAAAAATTAAGCATTAAAATATAATTTTATTAATAAAAAATTACAATAATATCTAAACATCAATAACAAAACACTAAAAATATTATATTGTCAAATAAAAACATTGTCAAATTTTAATTACTTGATTAAAAAAATAAATAAAATAATAAAATAAATGATAAAAAGAAAGAAAAAAATAAGAAGATTAAATAGAAAAGAAGTTAATTAAATGAAAAGAATTAAAAAAATAGTGGACCCCACCTCGTTGGCTGTGCACAATCCAACCGATTCTCCAGCAGCAATCTTCCCTTGACATGGCTAAAAAAGCAGGGTCACCAACCCCGCGATACCTATGCTCTAACAAATTCCTAACTTTTCATAAATCTCGACTACGACTTGATTGGATTCCAATCATATTCTACAAAAGCAAGGGAGAAAACAGCAACAACTTCAACTCGGAATTCATATTCGAGACAACTTCAAATGCAATTAACATCATCACACACATTAACAAATGACCAGACACGTCCATGTGGGTACCAACAAAGCACTTCATTTTCATCAGCAAACACTACCCACCAAATTCAAGACCAAACTTCTTTGCTAAGCCTCCTCCAACTTTCTCAAGACAAAAACACCAACCCTACCATCACTGCTATTTCTTCCAAAACTGATGCAGATGATGGTTTCTTGTGGGACGACATGGATTTAGAAGATGGAGTTTCCAACATTAAGGACATGAGATTCGAGATCGATAGCGGCACGGTTTTTCTATAAAAAAAATACATAATTAAGGAAAAAACATAGCATTTGTTGATTTATGGTGCATAATTTGTGATGTTTGGATTTGAGGAACAATTGAATTCATCAGATTAAATTTGATTGGATCAAAACATTTAAGGTAGGAAGATTGAGTTAGTTTTAAAAAAGAAAATATATGATTGGGGTTTGATGTTTTTTTTTTTCTCTTTTTATTTTGTGTATATCTTTGTGGCAGTGGCATATATTCTACAAATTATAAATATTAATCATATTCTTTAATGGAGTCAAGATCTTTGTTGGATTCGCAAGCACATGATTTTATTTTGTTTAAGATTCGACATGCAAAAGATTTGCCGCCTAGCTAGCCATCCTCTAGGATTGTCAGATAATTATTCCATTTTCGGAAATTTGAAGTAATGCATGTTAATTAATTTGCACTGTTGCTTTTTCTGTGCATTAATTAATACGTTGTTTTATCTCACTATCAGCAGATAAAACATAGAGTTTAATTTTTTTATACATAAAAAAAATTGGAAAAATTCAGAAATATTCTGAAAAAAAAATTAAATTTTTAAATATAACAACATCCAAAATGCATATAAAAAAAGATAACTCTTTTTAATGCATTTTCAAAAATGTCAAAATTTGACTTTTTAACCTCGTATTGATCACGCGTTAGAAAGTTGACCAACACCAGAAAATTTGACCACACTGGCTAAATGAGCATAAAACGAGAATAACTGTTCTCAGTATTCTAGATACAAAAATGAGTACAAAACGAGAATAAATTGTTCTCAGTGTTACACATATAAAAATGAGTGCAAATGAGAATAAACTGAGTACAAATAAGGACAAACAGAATACAAATGAAAACAAAACGAGTACAAACTGATAATACGAAAGATAAAAAAAATGAGTACAAATGACCATAAAATGAGACAAACTGAATACAAATTGAGTAGAACACAAAATAATTTGAAAAACTATTTTGATTTTTATTATTCACTAAAGTTACAACTATAAAACGAGTAAATCACTAAAAACTAATGACAAAAAGAGCAAAAAAATTACTTCAATTGGTTTCATTCAAATTCAAATTATTTAGAACTTTTTAAAACTTATTACTGAAACAAATTAATCAAGGGGCTAATATTATATTTTTACAAATTTACAGGGATATTAGTGTAATTTTTAAAATTATAGTCATCTTCCTCCTCTCTATGGTGCGACAGCTAAGGTTTTGAAACCCTAGCCGCCGCCCCTAGCTACACCCTCCTCATGTGCTCTCATCGCTCTCTCTCTACTCTGCTCATTGCCCACAACTAGGCCTCTCTCTCACACTCTATCCTAGTTGTTGCCTCTCTCAATCTCGTTTTCTCCACCTGAGCAGCCTTTGGGTCTTCACCACTCTCAGTTTCTCTATCTCTCATTTGTGTTGCTCTCTCTATCTCACTCTCGTTCACATCACATCGAAAGTCCAAGGAGGAGAAGAGGGAGGGAGGCAAAAAAGGAGAAGGAGGACATAAGGAGGGAAGGTGAGGAGAGGAGAGAGAAGCAGATAAGGAGGCAGAGGCAGAGGGGAGAGAGAGATGATAGAAGGAGATGAGGTAAGGGAGGAGAGAGAGGGGTGCAAAGAGAGAAAGTAAGATAGAAAGCACGTGAGAGAGAAACCGAGGAGAGAGAAACGAGAAATATGTATTGTTACATTTTTGAAATTTTAATTGAAATGTTCCAATACAAAAAATATAATGATCTCTTCCTTGAAATTTAAAATTATAATGATGAAAGTAGACAAAGAGTAATTTCCGCAAAAAAATCTAGAGTACTATCAAATTGTGTCGACATGTATATTGCACAAAAAGTTGTACTATTTACATATATATTCAGCTGTACATATATGTTCTCAGCATTATATTACAACTACATAATATGCATACAATATTTTTGACAGCCACTTTATTATTGAAAAATTAACCCACAATTGCGCAAACTCAGCTAGGCGGGTCTAATTCAGATGTAGAACCAATTATCACATTCCAGTTAGGCTACCCAACAATAAGTTAAAGGTGCGAATATTATTAATAGAAAAAATCAGTGGAGAAAACGCAACCGACTGTCAAAAGATATCAATCGTTGAAGGTTATGAGGATGAGATAATCCGTTTTTGCAAGCCAATGAATACAAGTATTAGCTTCTGGGCATCTATGTCTGATTTGGAGCTGTAGATTTGTTTGTAACCTACAACAAATTTCATGAACCAACACCTGCTGAACACTAGACCAATTCAGCACACTAATATATCCACGGCTAATCGAGAATTTGATCCAACAGTAACTTCAAACCAGCCTTTCTCTTTGGCAAGCTCAGGATCCAACCAAATCACTTTGATCTAACCAGACCATTTTGATTTTAACAATAAAAGGAGGACGAAAATAAAAGTTAAATTCCTACGAAGAGAAGCAATACCAGATGAGTAACGTGCAACAATGCTAGCTGTCGCTTCTCAGTTTTGAAAGGAAAATATGCCATCCACATTCATTTTCAGACATCCTAAACTAGATCGAGACTAAGGACTTACTTGGTTCAATTTCTGGAGAAGTAATTTCCCAAGAAGTTACTTCCTGAAAAGTATATATTGATTGTGTTTGGTTGAAAAAGTAATTTCTCGGAAAATTTGATATTCTGTATTTGGTTGACAATCACACTTCCCAGAAAATTGTACTATAAATATCTATAATACCCTTGTATTAAACTCCATAATAATAATAATAATAATAACAATAATAATAATACTAAATTAAATAATACCCATATTATTATTAAATTTAAATTAATAATATGAGAAAAACTAAAAAAGAAATGTTTATTTTTATTACATATGAACAATAAAACTATAATTAATAAATTATTTTTTAAAATGAAGACTAATTTTTTAAAAAAATGGCAAAAATAATTTATTTAATTAAGTATAATATTTTATATATAATATATTTTGAAGATATTAAAAATATAATATATTTTGAAGATATTAAAAATATAAAATATTTTTTGTAAATTCTATAAAAATTGATCCATATAAAATAATGAAAAAATTATTTATGAAATGATTTATAAAATTTAGAAACAAATAGAAATATGTAAGCAAATAATATTTTGAGGTTATTATCGCAAATGTGCATTGTTGGCACTCGGGAAGTTGGACTTCTTGAGGGAGATCAGGAAGTTACTTCCCGAGGTCAAGGAAAAGTCAAACAGTTGAACTTCCTTTATTCAATCAAGCAAAAGAAGTTCTCACTTCCCAAGAAGTTTGCACTTCTCTCACTTACTTATCTCCAACCAAGTAAGCTCTAAGACTAACTCCAACCCCACTTTAGTTTTGTGAAAAACACAAAACAGTGCTAGGTTACATCTCCAACCCAATAAGTTTGCACTTCTCTCACTTACTTACCTCCCAAGTAAGCTCTAAGACTAACTCCAACTCCACTTTAGTTTAGTGAAAAACACAAAACAGTGCTAGGTTGCATCTCCAACCCAGGACCAGTTTTGTGTGAAATTTTCAACTTTGCTACAGTGGCGCAACACTTTAGCAAAACGCAAAAAAAAATTGTTTTTTTTGTTTGCTCTTATTTTTTTTCAAACCACATAATTAATTTTTTTAACAAATAATTAAGAAAAAATAATTTTGTATATAGTTTGTAAAAAAATAATATTAAAAAATGTGATTTATAAAAAATATTGAGAGAATATTCTTTTTTAGAGTTAGAATAAAGTTGTGGGTTGGAGATTTTTTTACTATAGATGCTATATTTTTGTGAAAAGTTACTGTAAAATAGAGTTTTGGGTTGGAGATGGCCTAAGAGAATTGATTCTACTTGTGAGAAATTAAGAGACTGTTTAGTTGAAAAAAATTTCTAATCTTTTAGAAAACTAGAAAAAACAGAAGTAGAAAAATGAAAAATTTGTTCATATTTTTTTTTGATGAACAAACACATTTTCTAAATATTTTCAATTTTCAAAAAATAAAAACAAAATATAAAACTATTTTTAAACTAAATATATCCTAAATTTCTCAATAGGATTGATCACCTACAGTTTTTTTATAGTGACCACTCGCAATTACTTAGTGAGTAAATTTCCCAGTATACCATTTTTGAAAAAGTTGACTTTGCAAAATCAGCAATCAACCTAAACTATTTTTAAATTATGAAAATTGTGAAAATATTTTCGCAACAACCAGATTATATGTATAATTTTTCATGCAACCTTTCTCTTATTTTCATTCATTTTTTCCTCCTCCTCTCTCTCTGTTTCCCCTCATTCTTCTATACTCTCTCTCTCTCTCTCTCCCTCTCCCCCCCCTCAGCTTTGTTCGCCACCCTCACTTCTTTTTTCAGCCATCTCCTCCAACTCTCAATGGCAGAGCAAAAAAATGTCTAGCGTAGGGGCAGAGTGTTTGGGTGGAAGGAGGACGGAGTTGCAAATCGGGTTGGGAAGGGGAGGAAATGGAGTTACAAGTGGGGGTAGGAGAGGGGGGTGTATAGGGTGCCCTGCCGCCTGTGGGGGGTGGCAGGCCACAGCCGCCCCCACCTACCTCCATTGTTGCCAACTCTTTGCTATTGTCCCTTTCTCTCTCTGCGGCGGAGAATGCAAGACGGAGATCATGGCATTGGGATCCGCACCTCGCGATCTCCGTGATGGAGATCACGAGACATCGCAACAAAGATCGCTGCTATTATGGTGATCTGTCTCTCTGTCACTGCCTCTCACCACTATTGTCTCTCCATCTCAGCGGCAATACATTGGCTATGGCGACGACAGCTAGGGTAACACTAGTTGCCACCACAGGTGCATTTATGTGCACAACTGTCGTGATGGTCTCTAAAGGTTTTAAAAATTACAAATATTCCCCTAAAATTGGCAAACAATCCCTATATAAATTTAAATTTTTATTTGTGCACTAATTGTGCACCATTTTGTGCACTTATTTGCATGATTTGTGCTCCTAGAAAGTAAATCAGTTTAAAATTAAATTTGTTAACCATTGTGTACCATTTGTACACAGTTTGTATACTAATAATAAAATAATATTGAATTTGAATCAAATAAACTCAAATTATCTAAATCAGATAAAACACCATTTATGCACCATCCTGTGCATCTCTCCGGTAAAGGCTGTGAAAATATCTTTCTTGAGATATTTTTCTCTAATTTCTTGCAGGAGCTTGCTAATATCTTGTGGGTGGATTTAATGTCTGGTAATTATGCAATTAATTTGACCCTTATTGTTAGTTTTAGAATTAGTTTGAGGTATTAGTATTTTAAAAAAAATGATATATTAAACTTGCATAGAAGTGAACATTCCACTTAATCTCCGTAAGGTCATTCTAAAAATAAGAGGCTAAGATCACCGTACGTGTCGCATTAGACCACTTTCAATACCTTATTGGAAAGTAATTTAACATACTTTGCAAACTGCTCGCCGAAGTGAAATTTTGGACTCATATGTCTTGATTTCAGAAGTTACAGTGTGAAACTGGTGATGAATAAAAAGTTCAGCAGCTTGAAAGGATATAAACTGAAAGTTCAAGGACTCCGTTGAGGGCTCAACCTGTTATTTATGTGTGCTTTAGTTCCTTCTCTCTTTGACCGGACAGCTCTCTCTCCTTTATCTTTTCAAGTGTAATAAATTTGATAAATTTAGTAAAATATATAATAACAAATAGAAATAATGACACATCATTTTAAAAATACATTATAATATGTAAAATCTTTTTATTTAAAACAAAACCCATTTAATTAGTTCCTTCTTCTTCAAATTATTGAAATAATACATGTCATATTACAATAACCGTTTTTTGCCCAATATTGCAATAGCGTTTTTAAGAAAGTAAAAGTGCTTTTTTTTTTAATTTTTGTGAAATAAAAATTAATTCTGCTCAAATTAATAAACATTATTTGAAAATTGTATTCTACACGTGGTTGTGACAAATGTTTCCTTAGTTATTTGACAAGTGTCTCTTTAATGGAATATATATATAATAGTTACAAAGTTTTTTCAAATTTGTGACAAGTATCTTCTTAGTTGTTTAACAAATGTATCTTTAATGTTAAATTTGGAAAATCTCCCTAACTTATATATATATATTGACTCTTTAACTTTAATATATATTTAATTTCTCGGGTATGATTTCGCTATCTATTGAATTGATTTCAAATGATTAGCTAGTATGTGTATTTTGTTTTAATTTCTATTCTAAATATAAAAATAATACATATTATATAAAATTTCACACATAAATATAGTTATATAAATTTAACGCTATGGTCAAAAATCTAGTTCGCATTTTTACATATAATTTTGTAATTATCAGGTGATTTAGAGTGAACTAGTCAAGTGCCAACGTGTTAGTCTTTTTAAAAAGGAAAAAATGCATATAAAAATTATTGGTGATTTGATACTTTTGATCAAATTAAGATAATATTACTTATATTAGCTTAATTCAATACATGTATATACATTCACTTAATTAATATTATAATATATGAATTATAATATTCTGTTTTGATAAATCGACACAATTCTCTAAGAAAAATAAATAACATATTTAATTTATGAAAGAATTATGATTAAAATTATGAAATTTTATAATAATTTTAAATATTTAATATTTATAATTTCTCTCTTAATTTATTATAATATAATTTTTATTATTCAAGTATTAATTTTAAAAATATTTTAAAATAAAAAATATATTATTTATTAATTAAAATAAAAATATTATTATTTCCTGTGCGTAACACAAATATTGCTTTAGTGAAAGAAAATTGTATTCCACTCGGCTGCCACCTGGCAGTGCATAACAGTAATTCAGACACCGCGCAGACAGGACTCCGATGTCCGAAGAAGAAAACATCAAAATTGAAGCTGAAGGACATGACGACACATTTCCAAATTTAACACACAAGAAGCTCCAGACTTAATTCTTGTTCCTGCAGTAAAGTGTTGGAGGAGGCCTCTTTTTATTTTCATTTCCTGGGTATGTCTTTCTTTTCTGCACGTTGCAAGTTTTTCAAGGAACTTATCAAAAACAGAAGGTGTTTCGACTGTTAAGTGGTAATAAGTGGTGGACTAATGCTTGATGCTTTTGTTGGCAATGAACCCATTTGTTCTTTAAAGGAATTGTTACCTGGGTATGCGAGTTTTCTCCATTTGAATGATGGTATTGTTATGCCTCTGTGTTGTTTTAAAGGGTAATGCCTGTTGGCTGTTGTAGTTGTTATATTTTTTAAAAAATCATATTATAGTTTTGAATGCTGAAATTTTATGACGTGGTAAATGATGGGAAGTCAAGGTTTCTATTGCCGTTAGTTTCGAATTTTTTCATGTTCGCAGAGTTGTACTTAATTGGTTTATGAACATAATTCATTGGGTTTTGGTGTTCGTTCTCAATTAGTGGTAACAGGTATTCATTCGGATGACAAAAACTCTGATGGTTTATATTCGTTATTTCAAAGTAAGTTTAAGAGATTATTCAGGCTCAAGTATAATTAAGATTATTAAAAAAAAAGAAATTGGGTCATAGCAACTCTAGGTTCCTATTTTTTTATAATGAGAAGACAGACTATCATTTGGTTTTCTAACCATTCAAATTGAAAGTTACGATTTCATTTTTGTGGCTTGTTTGGAAGGAGTGGTATGTGTTGTATTTTGTATAGTTTTTGTAATAATTGATAATGATTAGATTAGAAAAAAGGAGAGAGAAAGTACGTCTTTTAACTAAGATGTTAAATGTTACTCTTTCCAAACAAGCTGTGTATGCTGGTATATACTTCGTATAATATAGTGTGATAATTTGTTCTCTGTTCTTTTTTTTTTTTCCAATGACTTATTGGATTTTTCAAATTGCTTGATTTGACTAGATAGATTGATGTGGTGTCAAAAACCTGCTGAAATATTTCTTGAATGCAAGAGATGATCGATCTTCTGCTAATTGATGGAGCCTTTCTTCTTATGTGGTGCATGTGGTTGCCCTAGGATCTTGAGTTCTGCAATGAAAATTGCAATAAAATTGATTTTCTCTCATTTGATGAATGTTTTAACTATTTTTCTTTTTGATGTTTTTGGGCTTCAGATAAATGGAGAGAAAGCGCTTGAGAAGTGAGGTTTCAAATGAAAATGTACATAAGCTTTCTGTTCCACCAGGTTTCGTGTCATTGACCTCCTTTAAGCTGAAAAGAGTAGGAGGTAGTGAACAAACCTCTAATTCCGTGGGGAATGTTAATGCATATAACGGGGAGAAACATCAGACGGATTTGACATCCAACACGCTAGATGATGAGAAATTGAAGAGACTTTGTCACCGTAGACCATGGATACTTGATGACCAGATCAATCATGAGCAGGAAGATTCTGTTTTGGATCAAGTTGATACTGTAAGATATTCATTTGATATTTTTTTCCTCTTATTCCTCTTTGG
>CAODLS010996617.1:0-11735 GCA_948243855.1 Flueggea neowawraea | reverse complement strand
TCACTCACTTGGCAATCCAAGCCAAAGCACCAGTCAAGTCCCACTCATCGGTGGCTGCTCTCGCTGGCAAGTACAAGAAGCTGTACACATAGCACATCACAAATATCACAATGCGGTACTGTGGCAAATACCCAAATGCATGATATGAAATGCAAATGCAAACTCTCGAAGTCGTCTAAACAAATGAAAGTGAATCCATCACTTTCAACCCCAAGATCCTGCTTTATTCGATTCCCAATGGAACCAAGCATATCTCATTAACTCCAATCAATCTCTTGAACATGGAGTTGTTCCCCAAATCCATAAACTAAGTCAAAATCTTTATATATCTTAAATATTAATCTCGGACTTCAAAGACACATGCCAAATAACTATTCAAATCTATTAACCAAAATCAAATCTGTGAAGTTCTAACTCATATCTATCAAGATACATCAGAAATAATACCATATCTGACAAGAAATTTAGTAAAACCCGTAACCCTAGTTGTAGAGAAACTCATTTGGTTCAAACACCAAATCCCACGAAATCGATGCTTGATCTTCAAGCTACTGGTCTCTAACAACCATAATCTAACTCTCTTAAACTTGCATTCCATCAGAAATGGGAAGATCCGAACCAAAACCCAATTTCGGTTGGAACCCTATAATGCCAAAATGCAACGCAAATCAAAGAAAAGAAAAGATAAATGGAAGATTCTTACCTCTAGATCCGTTGTAGAAGCAAGAAGGAACCAAGAAAATCACAGAGAAGTAGATGAGAAAGTGCTCTGATGGTTGAGACAAGTTGTGACTAAAGAAGTGATGAGTAGGCGTATTTATAGACTCACGGACTGACATGTTGCGTTTCACGCACAGTCGCCCAGAAAGACACATCTACGTGCACAGTAGGGGTCCTGTGTACGTAGCACCGTGCTCTACGTGGGTAGCATTCCACACAATGTACGTAGACGGCATATCTGAATTCCCTCATTCAGATCTACAATTTATGTGTGTTCCACCCCCTACTATGTGCGTAAAAGGCCTCAGTGTGCTCACGAGTCACCCCCAAAGGATGAACAACGTGCACAACAACCCATACCACACACACAGACCAAGCAAGACTCTCGGCCGACTCATCTCCGTCTACGTGCATAGCACTCCGTACTGTGCACGTAGATGACCTCTTGTGTACGTTGCACTCAACACACATTGACAGTCAAGGTTCAGGCCTCTACTACGTGCACAGTACCCTGTACTAAGCACATATATGACCTCCAACGTGCACAACACACGCGGCACAACCTTCAAACTCAAAGTTCAACATCCCAACTCAAAATCACCCAGAATACCACTAGATTTCGGCTAAAATAAGCGGGATATTACAAATACAGTAGTTATAGTAAAAGTCACTCCAACTATCTTACTCTATTTTTAACACCAAATCGAATTTTTCAAGCATATTCCTCTCTGCACCTATTTTTTATTATTATTTAACAATTTATACTTATATTTAATTATTCACTTATTCTTTGAAATAAAATTATTTTGATATTTTTAATAACATATAAATGTTAAACATAAATATTTTTGCAATACATTAATTAAAATAAAATAAAATTGGATAAAAAGGTTTTTATTTATTAAAATTTATAATCACATACACATAAAATTTTTAATTACATATCAAAAGTACAGCCTAATTAAAAAAATAATCACAAATTCATCTTAATAATCCTCAGAATTGAAAAATTGATCAATTTGTAAAATATTTTATTATGGTAGAATATTTTTATTTATGTTAAATTACATTGATAGGAATGTGTTTATATTTTAAATTTATAGAGCATGTAATTTGTAATTTTTTTTCACATGTAATTATATTTTAACTATAATTTTTTGACAAATTAAATTATTAATTAAATTTAATTTTACTTTAATAAATATATTGATTGATTAAAAATATAAATATACCATAAATTAAAACTATCAAAACATAAAAACACCTATTAATTAATACAATTAAAGAAAAAAATAGAAAATAATAAAAAATAAATACAGTAATCACTGTAGCGACCCATATTTACACAAAATTGTAGTAGCAATTTGGCACTGGGTTGGAGTAAAAAATCGATTGCATTTGCACTGTTTACTGCAAAATGCGGTCGATTAAGAAGCCCCAAATAGAGAAAAGGTCTGCAAAATGTAATTCTTGTACTAAAAGAACTGAAATTTTATGTTTTCATCATCGCATTGTTTAAAACTTAGATGAAAAATTAATGACCATCTTAATTCCATTTATTTTCATTTTCTTGATGATTTATATATATTATTCTTCTAATCAATAAATACTACAAGAAAATGCCAGGATTGTGACAAATATTTTGCGACCAAAAAATTTTGACAAATTTGTCACAAAACGCCGAGCAACGGTCAAACCCCAATGGTTGACTAAGTTGTGACAAAATCGGTTGCAAACTTTTGTGACGAATGAAATATTGTCACAAGCATTGGCGGGAAGCTTCCCACCAATTCTTTGTGACAGACATTGTGACGAAAAATTGTCGACAGAAGGAGTGGTGGATCAACTTGAAGGAATTGTGACAAAATAATTTTTCGTCGCAAAATTAGTGACCAAATGGATGCACTTTTAGTGACCAATTTGTCACAAATCCATTTAGTGACCAATTCGTCACAAACCAATTTAGTGACCGATTCGTCACAAAATAAATTTAGTGGCCATTTTGTCGCAAAATGTTAAATCAACTACAAGGAATTGCTACCAAATACCGTTTCGTCACAAAACTAGTGACAACGTTGTTCGTCACAGCAATTTGGCGGCAAATTTCCCGCCGATTATAACGATGAAATTGCTTTTGTCGCAGTTTTGTGTCAAAGTTTTCACTGGTTTGTGACGAATTATTCCGTCGCAATTTCGTGGTGGCAAATCCGCCAACTTTTCTCGCTCTACTTTGCGTCAAAATTGTACTTGGACATAATTGGTCACAATAGATTGCGTCCAAATAGTTTGTCACAGATTTCTTGGCATATAACCACATCATACATACACCATACTGCAGGTTGTACAGGCACATTTCAAGTTTTTTTTTTTAAGTTGGACGTCATATTGATTTTGTAAGTCCTATTTCAATAAAAATTCAATATTTCAATATTTTCTTTTGTTTGTTTGTTTTCTTGTTAATATTAGTTATTTATTGTTAGTATTGAGTTGATATATATTTTTTTTGTGTAAGATTGTTTATATATATATATATATATATATATATTTGAGTTGATATAATATTGATGTAGATATATTTGTGTTTATGTTGAGTTGATATATTTTTACTTTTGTGTGAGATTTTTAATAGAATGTTGATATATTATTTATATTGTTGACAATACATACTTTGCAATTGTGGATAAGTAGAATTCTTATTTAAATTGTGAAACTGAAACGACAGGAAAATACGAGCATGGATGTACGTACGTATGTATCTTGAATGGTTTGATGACGACCGATTTTTTTGTTGGGGTTGAGCAATTTGTTGAGTTTTGTCAATCAATGTCGTATTACAGTTGCAATTTGTTGAGTTTTGTGTGCAAAGTTAAGGCCTGTGAATTATTTGACGACATTCTTCATAAAGCGAGCCTCGAGAGCATGATACATTCCAAGATGAGGATGCTCAATCACGTCAAATAGATGAAGTCATTAACTTTGTGTCAACTCGGCCATTATATGACCCAAACAGTACAATTATTGAGGAAGATAATGTATTTGTCGAGAACGTAGATGGGGAGGAAGATCTTTTAGATGATGACGATGATGAATGAATATATTTATTTATTATGATGCATTGTCTGGTGGCATTATTATAAATTGATTTATTTTAATTTTATATTTCATAATTTTTATCTCAATTATTCATCAAAAAAATGGTTTTGACTGCGAAGAAATGTGAAATGTCTGCCACTTAACGTTTTTTACATGCCATTTAGTGACCAATTGTTCTCAAACTAATTTAGTGGCCTATTGGTCGCAAACTTATTCAGTGACCAATCCCTGTATTCTGTGTTGGGTAATTAATATATAGTTTAAGTTACAATTTAAAGGCACACAAATGATGGTTTTTTTTATATTTTTTTAAACCCATTAAGTACGTGACTTATGCTTCAGGCTTATTTTCTATGCTTCTAATATATGATGCATTGGTGGGTGTATTTGAAACTTAAAGATTATGTTTATAACAATAACTGAAATTCAATTTGACTTAAACATTGCCGTTGTTGTCTACTTTTGAGTTTGGCTCTCTACTCTTTCTTGCTGGTTATTGTTGTGTCAAAGTTCTGTTTTTTCTGTTGTTACTGATAAGTTGTTTTCTTGTTTAATATTTAAAAATTCTGGTCTTGAAATATATTTCTTCCAGAATATATATAACTTCCAGTTTCAATTATTGGAAAGAAAACAGTTAACGATATCGCTCTGTCGCCAATGGGAACATCTCAGTCTTCTCCTGTAGATGAGAGACTCAGGTCCAATAGATGTTCCACAGGAGGAGGACCTTCACCAGGAGGTGTACGTTCCACAAACACCTGGTATTGACAAGATCTATGATCTTCGTATTGAGGGTGGGAGGTAATTTCTTCCACTAGTCCTTGTTTATCTAAATTCTTTGTATAAAATAAATTAATATGTATGCATATTAATTGATTTTGTTTTGGCAGCCTCGAGCCTAGCGATAAGGTGTCTTTTTGGATTACTAAGGCCACCGTAAGAGCCCATGTGCAACTGGGGTTGATTGGAAACGTGCGTCGGAGTCATCTAAAAACACTTGGTATAGCGAATGGAAGGCAAGTCACATATATTTTTACAATTAATTTTTTACCACTTAAAAAACTTTTTTAATCAAATATATTGACATATTGTCTTGCATTTGTAGACACATTTTAGGATGGATCCACAAAGAGAGAACGTAGTCAAATCACTATGGAGGAAGTGAGATGCCAAGCGGTACAATGGCCTCCTCAGCACGATTCGGACAACTAAGACGAAGCCTTCGTGGTTGTCCAATAAGCACTACACATCATATCTTGCCTTCTGGATGTCCGACGATTTCCAAGGCCGATCAGAGATCAATCGGCGTAATAGATTGGCTAACTCTGCTCTCCACACTAGGGGATCCATCACACATTTGGAACACGCGAGACGACTGGTAATGAGTTCTAACTTTCAATTTCTATAAATTCAATTATTATACAATATATATATTAACATGTTATTTTTGTTTGCAGAGTCGCAAGTATAATCGAGAAGTTGGTGTACGAGAGCTTTATAGTAGAAATCACAACGAACAGACATTCGTTGACGACCGAGCACGAGACATATCAGTGAGTATTATGGACCTTAAGTGAATTATTATATATATTCTTATAACAATGAAGATAATATCTTTCAATTCCTTTGCTAGGTACGTTGCGGTCAACTCCTCGATGAGCGTATGTCTACTTCAGACGCCCAGCCTACGTCAAATGATGAGCGTGCTGCATTTCTTGAGGCTGCTAGCAGTGTTCGTCTAGACGAACAGTTTTACTGGCTGGGACCAGAGTCTGCTATAATTTATGCAGCGAAAATTCGTCGTCCACACATCACCCTCAGTGTCAATAACAGTGAGCTTTGTGCTAGAATACTGAGCTACAACAACAAATAGACAATCTTCAGGCCCAAAGCCAAGTGGAGAGGGAGCAGATGGAGGAAATGCGTTTATCTCAGGAGTAACGGATCGAGGAAATGTGTTTGTCTCAGAAGCAGCGGATGGAGGAAATGCGAATAGCTCAGGTGTCTTTTCAAAGACGAATGGAGGCCTTCATGAAACAAATGAGTAATACGGTGAGCCTTGCTTCTACATCTGAGTCACCTGCACTTGAGGCATCAGAGGCCGACGAAGAGACACAGTAGATAGGTTTATGTAATTATGATATTTTGGTAGTAGTAAATAGTTAAATATTTTGTAAATATTTGAGATTTAAATTATTAATAATTAATCTATTAACGAATTAATATCAAATATTTTATATATATTTTTCCATTTTTAAAATTGTTCAATAATAATTAATAAACTATAGTAAAAATATACATTGTGTCCAATTTGTCACAAATATTGAGACCAATTTGTCACAAAAATATTGCGACCATTTTGTCAAAAATTTAGCCACCGTTTTGTCCCAGTTTTTGCAACCGTTTCGTCAAAAAATTTGAGATCGTTTCGTCCTAGTTTTTGCGACCGTTTCGTCCTAGTTTTTGTGACCGTTTTGTCACAGAATTTGATGCCGTTTTGTCACAAAAATATTGCAACCGATTTGTCACTAACCACGTTGCGATCAATTTGTCTCAACATTTTGCTACCGTCCATGTTTTTTACGACCAAATTTTGTGACGGAATTTTGGTAGCAACACCCTTTTTGCGACAAAAAATCTCTTTTTGCAACAAAATCTGTTCGTCGCAATTCAGTCAATTTTTTGTAGTGAAAACATTATAGATTTCTTTTTTCTTTCTATTAAATGATAAACGTAACCTAGGTAAATTCTACAATGAGGCGCCCAAAATGCATCTCATTGAGACAAATTTAGGTCGTCGGATGAAGAAAAATGAATGTGAGAAGTTGGATCGACAGGAAGTATACTCCCTCTTTTATCGAATTTCAACAAATTAAGTAAAAATTAACAAAATTAAGTAACTTTTCCTTTATTTAAGTTTATCACCTTTTACTATTTTTTTTTTGCTTTTACATAATGATTTTTTACCGTTTACATAATATTTTTTTATCGTTTACTTAATTTCACCACTTTTTACTTAATTTTTTTACCTTTTACTAAATTTTTAAAAAATTAAATAAAAACAAAAGAATTAAGTAAAAATAATGTTACTTAATTTAAATACTTTTTACTTAATTTTTTAAGTATGAGTTCTTGTTCACTTAGAACTCATCTGTAATTTACGACTCTACCACAGTTAACGGAAAGTTTTTTCACTGCAAAACTTCATACTTAATGACAGAGGGAAGGGGGTCAAGCCAAAAGTCCTGCGTCCGTTCATCATTCCGTCTTACATGATATTTATATACAGTATATGGATGGTAAAAATGCAACAAACTTGCCGCCATTACTATACAACTACTATGTCGTCTGAATTAGAGATGTCAATTTGTATTATCGTGTCTTAATCATATCATACCATTTATATATTACAAATCATTATATAATATATAAACATTACAAAAATTGAATTTGTATCAATCCTATTGTCTCACAAAGTTGTGTTATCGTGTTAAAAATTGACATCCTTAGTTGGAACCCCTCTAGAATTTTGTTCGACAGTCCCTGATTAAACATATGCGGCTAGTGCTGTTATATATGCTTATATATCATTATATATGTAGATATGGTCCCTTAATGCCATTCAAATGCAGATTTAGTTTATTTCAATGGCACAAACATGTGCAAACATCATGCAGTAGATACTTAAATTTGGTTGATTTAAACCCATTTGCAATTCAACTACGGTTACAAATGTTTTCAACCGCAGAGTGCGATTATGTTTGGTTTGACAGCTCAAAACCGACTAAACCGAACCACTTGCACACCTTAAAGTCAAGCAAACAATGCGTTAACATGTACCACTTTACAGAACCAATCATATCCAGCTGCAAATATGTAAAGCTATGTAAAGTAGCCAAAAACAAGCAGACCCTTCACTGAATAAGAGTGCACCATTACATTACAGTTGCCCCTTTCTCTGATATCTTCAAATAAATATTCAGAGACTAAATAGTAAGGCATTCCCAACTCAAGTTCAAAATAAAAACACCAGAAAAGAAAAAAAAAAGGATTTTTGGACACTTCCATGCGTTTAACTAACAAATACCACTACCATGGAGGTGTAGTTCTTTTTAACCCATGGCGTACTTCTGAGTCCAGCTGCGAGCGGTAGCCTCGTACTTTTGCCTATCAGTCTTGTACATGTGAGCAATTTCAGGTACAAGAGGATCGTCAGGATTTGGGTCGGTCAACAAAGAGCAGATAGACAACAACACCTACAGCAGCAAACACATCATGTTAATTAAAAGATTCCACCAGCAGATACTATCTCAGGACAGTTAAAATAAATTACTAATTTAGTAAATATGCAACAAACGGCAAAAAGAATTTTCTTTGATCTAATAAGCCCATGCAGACCAACTCTTTATGTCAAAAAGCATTATAAAACAATGATATCAAAGCTGCAAAAGTAAGAAATCACATGCAGACCAACTGTTTAGGGTATGTGCCGCAAAATTAAGACATCACAGTTGAAATAAGCAAAAGAACAATTTTCAAAGGATCAGATTTAGACATTGGCTCCATGTAGATATCGTAAACATCTGACTTTTGCAGCTAGTTATGAGTTTTGATAAAAAAAAAAAATCAGTGTCACAAATGGTAAACAATGATGAGAAAAGGAAATAGTCAAATCAAACCTTGGAAATGGTTAGTGCTGGGCTCCAATGCTCTTTCAAGATATCGAGACATATACTTCCATTGCTATTAATGTTTGGGTGGAACACTTTTGTCCTAAATGCAACCTGAAAAAGTTACATTTCAAACTATTTAGCCGAAACAAATTTCAGAAAGAACATGAACAAACTAAAAGTCAATAATTGGTTCCACTTCCACCATGATGCACATGTATCAGCAAACCAAGAAATAATGAACAAAGAGCATTCACTCCATGAAAACAATAGGGAAGAAATAAAGAGAAATACAATTGAGGAAGACAATATTCATTACAGCATACTTGGATCAAGATAGACAAAACTACACATTAAAAAATTCAATTAATCAATGGAAATGTGCACACATGCATTAAATTAAGAACATTAATCAATAGTTTAATACTTCTTACATGACAAATCGAACATAAATATAACTATTTGCCACCATCCCAGGAGATATAATGTTCTCTCCATTACCTTCTTAACCAACAAACAAAACTTACTCTCATGTAATTTATGAAAGGGATTCATTTTCAATTCTAAAGAGTCTACGGTACCAATAATGCTTAACTGAGTAATGACACTGTCTAAGACAAGACTGAACCACAATAAAAAGAACAGAGATCATTACCTTGGGGGGTTTAAAGGGATAGTCAGGTGGGAAATGAATGGAAACCAAAAATACACCTCCGGCATACGGGCTATCTGCAGGTCCCATTATCGTTGCTTGCCAATGGAACATATCCTCAGCTACTGGACCTAAAGCAATTACACAACATATGCCCAGAAACAAACGCACATCAACACTCCGTTTGGGAGAGAGGGTTGGAATGGATCGGAAGTGTTAGTATTGCCAACCAATTCAAGAATTCTGATAAAATATCACACTCAATCAAATTCTCGACCAAAAATCTATCAAGTTACAACCTTTATATGGAAAAAGAAAACCCCACAGAAGAACCAACAGCATACGGCCAATTCAGCTCCATAAATTATTAGAAAACCGCACATTCATCAAATTTTGAACCATAAAAAGCTTAAAGAACCTATCTTTACTCAGAAAACAAAAAGACCCAATATGCAAAACTAGCTTACCCGCACTGCAGGAGGTAGGAGGATCCTTCTGCAAGTCCTTCAGCTCTTTCAAGATGCGTTTGGACGCCATGTCGTATGAAGGACTCGCGGAAGCTGTAAAACCTGTAAAATGCATCGGATCAGAGGCAGATCGGGTCAAGATCTAGGAGAACGGGAGAGGAAGAGAAAGAGAGAGACTTACCGAGAGAGATTTGGAGGAGGAGAATAAGAGATTGAGGGAGAGGAGGCTGATGGAGCGAAAGACCGAAGGGTCTGTCTAATAAGAGGAGAAAGAGAGAAGTTCTAGAATTTTCGCTTTTATTTCAATTTGGCGTAGGATCAACCTCCTGCTCTTTGTATCGTTCCATTGTTGTCTTTTTATTATTATTTTATTTATGCGTTATCTTCTCTTTTTATATAGTATTTGATATAAATGAATTTTTTAAAATTTTAAAAAATTATTTATAAATATAAATTTTAGTGTTTGATTTATTTTTTAAAATAATTTAATTTTAAAAATTATAAATAAAAGAATTAAAAGTAAGTTAAAATTATTAATTTGTAAATTTAAACTAAATTGATGTTATTTATAAATGAATTTTATGTTATTTTTTGGGACAATTTTATTCATCTCTCTCCCTCCTTCTCTCCTCTCTCTCTCGACCATCTCAATTTAAAATAATGTACAAATATTTTTTAAAAAATATTTAATTAATTAATATTAAATTTATATTAAATAATTATTTAAATAATCAACAAATAATTATTGTATAATATTATTGTTATAATTTTAATTAGTATTATAAATATAAGGATATTTTAGTTATAATGTACAAATAATTCTAATTCTTAAATCACACCAAATAAAAAATTTACTTACAAATAACATAATTGAAATTATAGTCTATATCATATCAAACAATATAATTCATTTACAAATCCAATTTCTTGTAGATTTCATTTCATTTCATTTACAAATGAAATGCAATCTATATTTATTTCATACCAAACACACTGTTATTTTATTTTTATTTTAGCTTTTCGAGTTTCTTTATTATACATATATCGGGCTTATTAGTATATTTAGTAGATTTTATAACGATTAATAATGAGTAAATAGTAAAAAAGTAAAATGATAATACATTTTTAATAAAATAAATTATACAAAACATGTTATATATTGTTCAAAATATGTTATATGCTATTGTTTAGGGCTACTCATGGGTCTTGAAGATTCTCGAACTGAACCGAAGAACCAAAACAAAAAAAAACCCATTATTTTTTGACTTTCTCCAAATTAAAACATCTCAAAATTTTTATTTGAGACAGTTCTGAATCTTAAGCAATACACATACTAAACTATCTCGAAAAACTAAAACTATTACCTAATATATATATATATAAAAGGAAAGCTTCACTTACTCTAAGAGTAAGTGGAGAGAATTACACTCAATCTTAACCCTTCAATCTATTAAAATCAGATGGTTATAAAATTTCCATCTCATCCAACTTAAACACATAAATAATAACACATGTTAAAAATAAAAACCTCTTCCTCACCAAAACAGAAACGGCATTTCCAACCATTCCACATCTCCATCGTCTCTCCTAGTCGTTTTCAGGTGGGGAAGTGAAGAGATATCCCGATCCATTAAATCGACCCGATTTATCAACCCAACTAACACTTAAAATAAAAAATCGAGCAAAGGGAAATCTCTTCTCACGAATGTCAATCTCCTCTTCGTCCTCCATTATTCGCCCATTAAACAAGATAGCTTTTCACCCATGGATGACGAGACCTGGACTGACGAACAAGAAACAGTGAAGAATGTTGACAATGTCGATGAAGAAGATGAAGCTAGCGATGAAGAAGACGAAGGTTAGCTATGTGATTTTGGGTTATTTGCAGGATTTTTCGTTGATGATGACTACGAATTGGGTCTTTAAAATTTCAGGAATATTTCCAGAGTATTGGGTTTTCTGAAGGAGGTTTCGTTGCTTCTTTTTTTTTTTTTCAATCATTAAGCTGTGATCTTTACATTTTATATCTTTTATGTGCTTATGCTTTACTCGATTTGTTTTTTGTCGAAAATAGAATGGCAATTGAAAGAAGGCAATTGGAAGAAGGAAATTGAAAGAAGGATCGGATGGGAT
>CAODLS010996407.1:0-12807 GCA_948243855.1 Flueggea neowawraea | reverse complement strand
CTTACTATTGAAGTGAAACTTTTTAAACTTGTACACTGTTGAATATGGTTTTGATGTCTTGTGGTTAATAATTTTTCAGATTCATGGAAGACCACAACACCGCGACATTTCCTTCCAAGAAGTAAGGCTCTTTTCTTTTTTTTTTGTTTTATTTGTTACTATCTTGGTCAGCAAAGTGTATATGTTTGAAGATCTGGAAGCAAACAAGATTATTCTTTACTTTTCACGATCTAGCCCTTAGTTTGGAGAGAAAATTTCTTAGTGTATGCGTATATGCGCAAGCACTTTTGTTCACTTGATAAGACAAGAAGAAAATGCATATGCGGTTTTGATTAAACTAATTCTTTTTGATTCTGTGATGGATAAATAAGTTCGTTGTGGTTTCAATTTCAGGTATTATAACCTTGATGCTTATTTCAAACGTAAAATGGAGAAGGATATGAAAAAGGGTATTCGGAAGGTCCAGGAAACTGAGCGTACTGTGTTCAACGATGAAGAACAGCGCCGGTATGTTCTTGTGCATGCTGTGCTGTCATTTAATTTGCAGAATTTTGAAAATGATTTGAATTCCTTTTCTGTGCAGATCAGTCAAAATGATTTGAATTCCTTTTCTGTGCAGATTAGTCCTTCTAATTATCTTGCTGTTATCACTACTTGATTCCATTATTAATTCTTTTTAAGCTGCTTTTTTTTCTAAGAAATTCCTGATGATTAATGAATGTAGTTCCTAACACAAAGAAATGGAAAATAGAAAATTATATTTTACCTTATGCTTCTTTAAATTGGCAAAAAGGATGTTTATACAAGGAAGTTATCTTGGGTGTTGTGCTTTTGAATGAAAGGTTATTTGGTTCCAAATGGCAAATCTGCAGTTCTATGAAATTGATCGAGCTTCCATCTGCAAATCTTGACCAGTTTTCATGGACTGCTGACAAGCATGGAGTGCATTTGAAAGATTTGTCATTCATTTCCCTTTTATGTTTAGTCTTAAATTTTTTTACGTTGTATTGTAAATTGTTGTGTTATTATGCTTGTATATTTGTTCAACTCTCCCATTGAATGTTGATGCAGGCTGGAACTACAACGAGAACGAGAAAGGCAAAAGGAAGAACAAGTGCTAGCCTTAAAACGATCTATGGAGACTGGAATGGTTAGTTTTTTTTTTTTTTTCATTAATATTTATGATATTTGATATTTCAAATGAAATTGTAGTTCAGAGGATTTCTCGTAACTCACATTAATCTGCATCTAAATTTGTAGGCACAAGCAATGAAAGAACAGGCACAACTCAAGGAAGAGATGGCGTATCAGTACAAGCTTGGAAACTTCGAGGTATGGATGAGAAACTTCTTTTTTGAAGCTTGATTTTAGGCGAACTAAGAATTAATGTTGAAGAAACTCATTTTTGTAGGCTGCAGCTGCAATTCAGAGACGGCTGGACCCAGATGCTGCAATGTGAGCTTCATGGCTTTAATGTCTCATCGAATCTGGTATATTTAGCTTTTATATACGTCTCCAGTGGTATTTGGTCTGAAAGAGAGAAGCTTGGTTGCGGGGAAGAGTTGGATCTGATTTGTGCTCGATAATTTTGCACGTAGGAATAGTAGTACATCATTTTAGATGCATTTTTACTACCAGAACAGTTAATTTCTATTGCCTTAGCGTTGTTAGTATATGTAAAGAGGTTTTATTTGTAAATGAAAAAAATTTATTAAGAGATCAATTATATCTCTATGAAAATTTGTGCAAGTATTGAATTCATCGATGTTCTGACTAACTGTAATTAAAATTATTTTTAATATGATTGTGATACAATGATCTGGCCAGGTGTCTATAAAAGGCAATATAAATATACACCAATTGTGCAAGCAAAACGACGATATTTTTTTCATGTTCTTCGGGTTGATTTAGTCCTTTCGATTCGATGGTTGTGTATGTGTGTGTTTTGTGTCTTCATAGTTTAAAACATAATAACAGAAATGGCTTTAGAGACGACAAGACACGCACCTGTACAAACGAATTGATCAAGAGAGGCAAAATGCTAATGAGAATTGCGCTAAATTTTCCTTCGGCTTAATAGATAATTTACCCCCTCAAACTTGCACGTTTTCTTCTTGTATCACTTTAAACTTTTCGAGTGTTGACCTTTAGTTGAAATAGTTTTAGCAAGTTCAGGAATAAATTGAACAATTAAAAAATTTAGAACGACAAATAAAGAAAACATACAAATTTACGTTATGTATTAGTCCTTTTCCTTCGTTCTCATTTTAATGCAACAAGTAATAGTATGGAGAGAGATTCCCAAATTTCACTAAGCAAATATGTTAAAGGAAAACTTATACATGAGGATGCTTCATACAAGATGAAGAAGTCTTTGCATCTCGTTTGGGTGATTAAGTTCTCAAAAGAAGAGAAGCATACTGTTCTGTCCCTGGGTGCTCCTCAGAATCTTGGCATGCTGAATCTTTCACCTCTGGGCTCTGACCTCAAGAACTTCAAGTTGTGTAGCACAAATAATAGCACAAATCTTAGCAACCGAGACGAGTAATTACAAATTGCAAAATGTTTCAGTGACGATGAACATATAGGAAACTCATTTACTCTATTACTGCAATCCAATGTATCACTAATCCTTCAAGAATAGTGGGATATCTTCTGTAAAATATGTTCATCAAGAAATTGAAGATGTTTAACTTGAACAGTACAGTCAGGAACGTAGAGATTTGATTTTTGCTAAAGTACCAAAACAGATAACGTAGAGATTAATTTGGTTTCTGCTGAAGTACCAAAACAACTAACTTCTCTCATTTATAAGAAAATGAGAAAAGACTCTGGAAGGTGTTGTAATGCCATTTTTTCAAAACATTGTCTATTAACCACTCACTCTTGCGATATTGCAATGACAGATCACAAATGTATATTGCATTGTCAGGTGAACTTCAAAATCTCCTCCATCTTTAAGATAAAATCCTGGTTCTGGCAGCTTCATGTAGCAGCAGAGACGACAGTATGCAACAAAGAAGCATATTAGGCAAATCACTGATTCTGTCTGTACAGGATTTGTAAATCACTGATTCTGTCTGTACAGGATTTGTAATCATTTTTGCTTTCCAATATCCATATTTCGTCGAGAACTTGCATACTTGAATGGAAATTGCTTTTTCCTGATGTTTCGTACAGATAAAAAAGAGGATCAGAAATTATGAACAAAGTTTATAACAGATTTGGTTCTGCTATGAACCCATCAAATGCAGGTCACTACAGCAGAACTGATAGAACTAATTTCAGTAACAACAATCTTTCTGTCTTTCAACATGTTACGAAAATCATCGTGCCTATAAGTTCACCTAACATTAGTTAATTTAGGAATCAAAACAACTCAGGAACTGATCAAATCACCAAATTCTATTGTTTTTCCAAGATTCAGAAGGACAGAAAAGCCCTGTAAATGTGATTATAGATTTAAGAATGCATGTAACACAAGGAATATAATTCACTTTAGCTTTGATTTCTATAAATCTGAAAACATTCTTCTTATTTCTTCCCTTTTTTTTTCAAGAAATAAAGGCGGAGAACCTGGCTATGGAGGTGAGTTGAGCATCAAGTTGGAAGAGAGTTTTGTCACCATCAGGGTTTCAAGGTTGTTGAAACTTCTATTTTAGAAGACTAGCAAATAAGGTATCGCACCAAGAAATGAATGCCAGACCGTTGTCGAAACAAACTCATATTGATGTGTTTATGTACGCTGCCTTTTTAAAGGAATCATGTAAAAATAGGAAAGTTATAACTTAAGCAAAATTTTGCAGAAAAATATAACTCTTTCACTGGCTACATATCATTCGAACCCAATTTGCTCAAAATCTATCAAAGGTTCTTGAACTAATAAGAAGGGTGAACATTTTCCATCACAGTATAGAAGCCATGTTCGTCAAGAGAATTGAATTTCTGCATGTAAAATGTTTACATATGACCTAAATAATACAGAATGCAACATAACAAATGAAATTCTCAATGTCTCCCTCTAATCTTTGATTTGAGAAGATATTTGCCATGCTTTAATTTTTTGAAATGTAAAATAGCTACCATATAATTAAGCTAGGCTACTTTAAATCATTATCAACAATAAACTCTAGATTGGTGAAACCGCCTATTAAGATATCTTGGCCAATCCATATGCGGAAGTAGGAAAAAACATTCAAGTATTTTAAAACAGCATGCCACCAAGGAGAATTCCAGTGAATATCTAATCAGGTGAGAACTTACCTCCACTGCAAATGGGAGCAATGTCATTCCTCCAACGATACTGAGGCTGATAAGATTCCAATTATAACCGAGTATATCCTCCTGAATTTTAGATCCATCGGCAGAAGGTGAATGACAGAGAAGATAATAGCCAGTATATATTGATCTTCCAGTACCAGCTGCATAGCTGCAGGAATTGTCAGCAAACCAATTAAAAATTTATATCACACAGATATCTCTCTTAATTGTCTAGTTAAAATATACTCAAAGAACATTAATATCACATAATTATTCATCTAAGCTGCATTATCGTGCAAAGCCCAGAACCAGCAATAATACCGTGCAATTTCTTGTTGGAGAGTTGCACACTGATAATTCTAGTTAAGTTTCTCTGGTGAATCAAACCAGTGTGGATGAGGTGATTTTTCTCTTGACTTGCGCATTGAAAATGTTGGTAACAATTTCAAATATTCATGGTAGTTTTCAACGCTTAAGAGCAAGTCCATTACCACTGAAACTGTAAAATCATCTGGAGAAACATTTCTCTCTTTCATTTTGTGAAGAAGCTCGATTACTTTTGAAATTTTATCACTTCGGATGAACGAGTGCATCAATGTATTAAATGTGACAACATCTGGATCACAACCTTTCTTCTCCATTTCTAACATAAGCTCATTGGCCTTTTCCAATTGACCTATCTCACATAATCCACGCACAAGAATAGTATATGTTAAAACACTTGGTTCCAACTCTTCACCACAAAATTTGTAGAATAATTTCCATGCAATTTCAAACGTCCCTGCCTTACAGAGGCCATCAATGAATGAGTTGAAAATTTCAATATCAATTAACTTCTGATTTTCTAACCTGCGAAAGAAGTCCAATGCCTCTGGAACACAATTATTCCTGCAAAGCCCATTGAGATAGACAGCATAACTTGTGGAATCTGGCATAATATCATAAAGTTTTATTTCACCAAACAGCTTTCTTGCATCTCTAACCTTACCCACCTGGAGAAGACCACTCAATAATGTATTACAAGTGACAATATTAGGTCTAATTTCATTCTGAATCATTTCCTCATAAAGATCTAACGCTTCCAATATTTTTTTGTTCTTGCAATACCCATTCATTAATACACTATAGCTAACTACATCAAGATGACATCCCTTCCTACGCATGGACACAAAAAGCTCCCTCCCCTTATCAATTGAACCTACCAAACAAAACCCATTCATCAATGTGGTATATGTGACAATTTCAGGCTCCACGCCCTTCTTAACCATGAGGTCATAAACATCATTTGCCTCTTCCATCTTCCCCTCCTTGCAGAACGCATCTATTAGTGTACTGTATGTTACCACATCATGCCGTATACCTTGATTGGACATCTCAAAAAACAAACACTTAGCCCCCTCCCATTCACCCACAAAACATAAACCACGAAGGAGTGAGTTATATGTAAAAGCATCAGGAGAAATTCCTCTGTCCTTCATTTCAACAAAAAATTGTTTCGCCTTTTTTATTAAACCGCCCTTGCAAAGACCATCGATGATAGTATTATATCCAACTACATTAGGCTTGCAATTAATACCGAATTCATTTTTCTCTTTCCCCATTTCTTCATGCAACCTAAGAGCAATATCCATATTCCCGCTTTGACACAGCCCTTTAATCAAAGTATTATAAGTAACAATATTAGGTGAACAACCAACTGAACCCATAGTCTTAAATAACTTGACTGCCTCATTAATCTTATCCATCATACACAATCTCCTAATCAAAGTAGTAAAAGTCACTACGTTTGGCCAACATCCACTTCTATAAATACAACCCAGAATTACAAAACCAACAAAGACTCTCTCCTCCTTCATCTTCCCCTGTTTGCAAAGTGCATCTATTAGCATACTGAATGTTACCACATTAGGTCGTACGCCTTGATTAAACATCTCCAAAAACAAACCTTTAACTTCATCCCACTTATCCCCAAAACAAAGGCCACGTATAAGAGAGGTATATATGAAAAAGTTCGGAAGAACTCCACTTTCCTTCATTTCAACGAAAAGTTGTTTTGCCTTATCTATTGATCCATCCTTGCAAAGACCATCAATTATTGTATTATAGCTAACTACATTAGGCTTGCACTTGATACCAAATTTGCTTTTCTCCTTCACCATTTCTTCGTGCAACTTGAGGGCAATCTTTGTATTCCCGGTTCAACATAGCCCATTAATCAAAGTAGTATAAGTAACGACATTAGCTTGACAATCAACTACATCCATTTTCTTAAACAATGTAACTGCCTCATTAATCCTATACTCCATACACAATCCTTTCATCAAAGTAGTAAAAGTCACTGCATCTGGTGTCCAGCCATTTCTGAATACACAGCCCAAAGCAACAAACCCGTTGGAAACCCTATTCACACTACAAAAGCAACTTATCAAAACATTCGAAGTCCAAAAATCTCTCCGCAAACCAACAGAACCCATCTTAGCACACAATGAAATAACATGATAATAATACTTATTCTTAGCTAATGCAGCTAACAAAATGTTGAATTCAGAGACTGGTGGAGTGGGCTTCATATGGATCATGTAATCGAAGAAGCGAAGTGCTTTGTGGAGAGTTAAGTTACCTGACTTACAGTCCACTTGGAGGAAATTGTCAAGCTGGATACGGTTTTCAAAATCGGAGGTTGTGGCAAGTGAATTAGAGGTTTCAAGGGATGATTCCTGTCCAACAGTGGAAAAAGAAGAGAGTTTGAGTTGAAGAGCCGTGGATGATAAAGCGCTGAGGGAAAATGAAGAAGAAGGCCTTGTTTTCATAGCCATATGGTTATGGAGTCGGGTCAGGAATTGAGTAACTGAAGTGGGTAGAGGTGTGAACGAAAGAAGAAACTATGGTAGCCGAGGAGAAGAAATGAACGGCGTCGTATAGGATCTAGTTGGAGTCAATCCCAACTTAGCTTATATTGTTTATTTTGAATATCATGTGTTATTCTAGGAAGAATTAAATTTAAAGCCCCTGTTTTAATTAAAATTAAAAAACTTTGAGGTATCAATTATTTTGAAGTATTAATTACAAATAAAAAGAATATTTGTTAGTTAATCTCAAATAAATTTAAAATAACTTAAAGGATATATTCGACTTTCTTTTTGTTTTTTTTATAGATATCTTATAATACATCCACGTCTATTAAACAAAATCATTTGGTATTATAGTGAAACTCACATATGGGGAAAACATGACATTATTAAATTCTTGAAAAGGCTTAGAAGAACCAAGTCAAGTAGTGTCAATGGCGGAGTTAGAAAATGTCCGGCGTGGGAGCGGAGTGTTTGGGTGGGGAGAGGCGGAGTTGTAGATGGATTCGGGGAGGTGGGGAAACGGAGTTGCAGGTGGGGGAGGGGGGTGTATAGGGTATCCCGCCGCTGGTGGCCGCCCACCTACCAATAGCGTTGTTGGTAACCAAACGAGATATTCAAATATGGCTGTTCTTGATTTGGATACTGGACCAAATGTTTCACTAAGGATTATATAATTCAACTCAAAAACTGCTTAGGTTGCACTTGACTGCAGCAGAAATCCCACCCTTTCTGCTGAAAAGTTTGTGGAAGTTTTGTCAACAAACTTCTCCCACATACGATCTTGAAATGACAAACCACAAAAATGTAACTAAATTGTCAGGTGAATTCAAAATATCGATCTTTTTGACGAACTGCTGGTTCTGACAGCGCCTCCTAGTGCCACAAATGACAGAATGCGACACAGAAATATATCCGGAAAATCACTGATTCTGTTCTCAATGGTTTGCGAGCATCCATTGAGATAAAAAAAGGATCAGAAATTATGAATCCAGTTTATGACAGATTTGGTTCTACTATGAACGCATCAAGTGCATGTCACCACAGAAAAACTGACAGAATTTCAACTTCCACATGCTGCGAATACCATCATGCTGATAAGTTCATATCTAAAATTAGTTAGTTCAGACATCAGAACTACTCTGGAAATGATCAAACCACAATTCTAATGTTTTATTACAAGATTCGGAAATCATAAAAGCCCTGTAAATGTGATGCCATAGATGTAAGAGTGCTGTTAACACAAGGAACATAATTCAAATTACCTTTGGTATCTTCTATTTTAGAAGATATAACTTGCAGGAATATTTGGTTGTAAATCTCATCAATATATATATACTTTTTAAACTACACTGTCGGTTACTGTTAACGTTACACCACCAAATTAAAGTAGTTGCCAACATATGTATACCAAACCATCTATCTAGACAGTAAAAGGCGTTTTTCGGATGGAAAGAAAACATTGTAACGCATTTTGCAGAAAAACAAATGGAGAGAGCAATGTTCTCGATACCAGAAGTTACGAAAACTGATGCACCAGAGCCACTTCAATAAAAACCTGAATATTCTACTTTTTGCAATATTTCTGGTAACTTAATGACGTGAACGTGAAGCATCAGGTGGTTTCTGTAACGTTTTTTAAACTGAGACTTCTATAAATACCCATCAATCAACAGAACAAATACGGAATAACAAGATACTAGTCATAGAAGCAGCAATGAACTGTTTTTTTAGCTGTGGCATCGGTTCTGGCAATGGTTTTCTTGATGGTTCAAGGAGGCGAAGCCATTGATTGCGCCGGACTTGACATATCGCTGCTACCATGCTTGCCTTACCTCACAGTTGGCGGGACACCGGCAACCGCTTGTTGCAGTGCTGTGAGGGGCATCAAGCAGTTGACTCCGACGCCAGAAGACAGACTCGCAGTTTGCGAGTGCCTGAAGCAAGCCGCTACTCGCTACCAGACCATCAGACAGGATATTGCTGCTCAGCTTCCTAAGCTTTGCAATGTTGATTTCAATGTCACCATCAGCAGAGACATTGACTGCACCAAGTGAGTCGTTTCTTCGTCTTCCACTCTAAACCAAACCACTAGACTTACTGCTTTGTAGTTTTTACTACCAATTTTATATTTTCAATTCCCGGTATTGTCATACTTAAGGTTGTGATTAGAAATGATTAGCTTATGATGGGTTTTCTGCTGCCATGTTTTGTTTGCTCAGGATCACTTGAAGGGCTACGATCATGAAGATGAATAAAAAGAGCTTATTACAGCCTTGTTTGATGCTAAAATGTAATGATTCTCCAGAGACTCATATTGTATGACTACATGTAATGAAAATGATAAATAACCAACAAAATTGAGAACTTCATGTGCTTTAAAACAATTGATAGGGAGAAGTTTGTTGCCTGCAAGGTCTTTAGCCAATTCAAATCCAAATTAGTCAGATAAAAAAAACCCGGATACCAAGTAATACATGATAACATAAATGGCTTCAGGGCTGAGGCACGTAACTGTACAAACTCATCGAGGCAAAATGCTAATGAGAATTGCACTAAATTTTCCTTCATTCTCATTTAAATGCACTAAGTAATAACATAGAGAGAAATTCTCAAATTCCACTAATAGGAAAACTTATACATGAGGATGTTTCAACAAGATCATTGCGTAAGTCTTTGCATCTCATTTTGGTCAGTCAGTGTCTCCATGAGAAGAGGAGGAGCATATTGTGCTGTCCCTTGGTGCTCCTCAGAATCTTGGCAGAATGAAAGAATAATGGTATCAATTGACATCTCCACCACTGCAAAGAATAGGGTGGCGACCACGTAACCGAAAGCCCAACAAACCTGCATTAACATGAATACAGCTGCTGTAATAAAAATTCAAAGAAACTGTTGCAGTAATACTTTGACATTGACACAAATGGCATGGAATTTAGTCACATGAGAGCATACCAGTACAGGAAACAGTGGAGAGGCGATCTTGTTATGTTCAGATCTGTATCTGTGAGTATCCAACATGAGGAAAGCGAAAACAGCACTGGAGAGGCTGACACATAATTTTCCAAGAAACAGAATAACATCTCCTATCACATTCACCCTCCCTATCCTAAGAATGTTGTTGATGATCAAATCGGTTGCAATAGCAGATGCTCTACAGAAGCTTTTCCCTGTTATAGCTATCTGCAGAAGCCACAAACATGTAACGATTAATATCCAAGCACATCAGTTAGTGCATAGAAATGAAATTCACCTAATCCTCAAGCCCAAATTTGCTGAGTTTGACACAGTGAAAATTATGTCATGAAAGTCCCACTTTTCCTCCTTTTTTTTTCACAATGAGGTAACTAATTCAGTGAGTTTGACACAGTGAACATTATGTCATGAAACTCCCACTTTTCCTCGTTTTTCATCATGACAAACTTTTTTTTTTCCACGAGGAGGTAAAACCATCAATAATGTTTAAACATTTTGCTGAACTAGTTTTCTGAATTACCATTATATAGGCATTTCGGTTCACAGATTTTATTGTCCATTCTATACACCTCAGACAGAACCGAGATGTACGATGAGCTGTCTTCCCTATCCAGCTATCTGGTGAAGTATCAGCAACTTTCAGTTTGCGACGAACAGACTCAAGTATAAACCGGACTGATTCCACGAATGACACAACAAGGGATCCAAGAGCAATAGATCCAAGGATATATCGGATTAACCGCTTCATGGAGGCAAACACTGGTAGAAATGGAATATCTGGCTGCAATGGTGAAAAATAAAATTAAAAAAATATATCAACTTTAGGATATGAAAATCGGATCAAGGCATCATACTTTATGAATAAAGGCAAGAAATCACATATCCAATATGAAATGCAAGTCATATTATAGTTGAATAGGACCTATCATAGAGATGCTCCATAAATTTAGACTTTGTTGCACAGCAGATCAATTCAAACAGACACAAATGGGCATACTTTGTCAATAGGTCTGAGTTTCCCCCATAACTTGTGGAGTTATCACAACAATTGTTATTGGGATGACAATAATACAATATAATGGAAACTTCCATTATTAGACTAACCTTAAAGCAACTATTTATTTTATGAAAAACGAACCAAAAGCAAGTCTTTTTTTTTTTAATTCAGTCAACAAACATTGCATTCTCTTTGATAAAAAGAAATGGCTCAAGTGCTAGGCTTTAAGTGTGCATACAAATAAATGCAAAATGTAGAATTCCACGAACATTACAGGTTTAGCATGGTTTGATTGCTTACCGATGTCTCACCACAAGCCCAATAATAGGAGGCTACAGATCCCGCAATCACAGTTGAAGAGCAAGCTATAATAAATTGTGTAGCCCAGTAACACCCAAATAAGTGGAAAAAGATAGCAATTGCTATATGGGGAGTGTAATGGACACTATAACCACAGCAACGGTCACAGTTGACCCGCTTTGTCACAAGATCATATGCGCAGCAGTTGGAGTTGCAGTTATTTTGGACAACCTCACCAGAGCTAAACAGATGCAGAGCAGCCGAAAGCCAGAACATATAAAAGATTGCAAGGATTGCATATGGTATGATAGGATAAATGATAAGTGCTTGAACTTCTCCTATGACCTTAGCAGCAACCTGCACATATGCTTTATATTAGTCCAAGGCCAGGTTCTTGTTGAAGACTTGGTATTAATTAACTTTTACATAATGAGAAGGGAATATACTTGCCTTCAGAACAGATGTTGCCATAAGAATGCGGCGGGCAATGGCAATTGACGTAAGAATGGCTACAACCATTATGAAGGTCATTAGAATAGCAACAGCTCGGAGATGATTCAATTCCTGAGAAACCAAATACTCAGGTAAAGATCAAAATCTAATTAATGATAGAGAAAAATAAAAAAAACTCATGTTTGGCAAATGGAGGACCCACCCGTCCAGATACACGGTAGTATGGATCAAGCTCACCAATGATTGGAGAGAGAGCAACATTACCAATCCATCCAGCTAAAAGAAAAACGGAAGAGAAATTTAGATTTAGCATCACATAGCCATATTATAAAACAATCATACGCAATTTTAAATTCAAACTAAAAATAGAGAAAATTTTAGGAACAGAATGTAGACAAGCTTTGGTCAAATTTACTTTGTATGGAACTCCTATGAGTTCACAAGTCCAACCTCACAATGACAGGATGTACACAAGATTTCTTCAACAACTTTTATTTTGCACAGTTCAAATTAGGAGTTTTGAAATACTGTAGAGATTTATTGCCCACAGATTCGAATTAGGAGTTTAGACATACTCCTAATTTTATACAGAACTCCTATTGAGTTCATATGTCCTATGGGCTTAGAAGCTTGAGTTTGTACTCTGTAATATGTACCATCAACAAGATTTGTTCAAATTTATTTTATTAAACCAATTGTTTGCTCTAGATTAATAGAAAATATGACAATTTACCAATAGATAGAAAGAGAAATTGAAGAAAAATAAGCCTCTTACCTTTTAAATAGTAAAACATAGTTACCAAAATTATAAGAATGTTAAAGACGGCAACCGTTATCCAAGGCATTGCAGCAACAAAATGCCCAATCATCAGTAGCAAGATCACTGATAAAAACAGGGGCAAAAGCCCTCCACAAACAATCAACACTGGCCATGACTTTCCAACATCAGCCATATACCTCTGCAAGCAAATG
>CAODLS010996389.1:0-12181 GCA_948243855.1 Flueggea neowawraea | reverse complement strand
GGGTCCATTTGTATAATTTGTTAGATGCTCCACACCGGGTTCCTGTGGGATGTGTTTATGTTTCTAACATTTCAAATGTTTTAATTTGAAATAATTTCCGCACTTAATATTATATATGTTTTGTTTTTAATAAACAAAGTTTATATTTTTATTTGTTTTTCATATTTCTTTAAATATGATATTTGGGTAGAAGTTTTGTACTATGGAGGTTTGTGCGGGATGGGCCGGGCTCCCATTTACGGTTCACCTCTTACGCCGGTCATGGTCGGAGGAATGGGTCGTGACAATAACAATGTACATTTTTAAAAAAATCTTTATATTATTTTTCATATTACTGCTATTATTTTTATCCGATCATATATATATCGACCTTTTTTATTAATTTTGATCTATGAAATGTCCCTAAAAATTAATTACCATAAATAAGTGCAATTTCTAGAATTGGTATTATGAACCAATAAATTCACAATCAAACTGATTGTCATTGTAAAGTGTGTTTTGGTTATTGAATTTGTTAATATTTCAATTAGAGATGAATGAATGATTTTAGTTTATGGAAGATCAACTTTTTGCTTCATTAATATTTTTTAATAATTACTCCTTTACAATGTAAAATTTTATCGATTAGAGCATATTGGTTTATAATTGTCTTAATTTGTTTTTAGCAGAAGCGATTTCAAGAGTTAAAAGTAGGTATGTATTGAAGATTTTAATATGTTACAAAAAAATAATTCTTCAAACTATGTTCAAAAGATTGAATTTTGCAAACTATATTAAAAAATTTAAAATTTAATCTGAGATTCACAATTATATTATTTTATTTTAATTTTAAAATTTAAATTATAAAATCTTGAATATTTATAAAAAAAATAAAATATATTAATGATATCCAGAGTATCGTCCGGGGTCTTACATTAGTAGATTATTAACATGGAAACCTATTACGTGTTGTACAAAACAGAGTTACACAAAGACATAAACTATTCGATGACAATTTTGATAAAGAAAAGATAATTATATGATGAAAAATAAACAAATAATGAACATCATTCACATTTTCTTCCTTTTCTCTTTCGTTTCTTTTCAACAATTACAAGTAGAGATCACATGATTACAATTCCCTCTAGACCTCTACAAATTAAAACTTGAAACACAAATAAAGTTTATTTTTCATTTTTTTTTTCTTTTCTCCTTTTTTTTTTCCCTTGTTTGAAATTGCTTTCATTTGAAATTTGAAACTTATAATCTACCTATTTTATACTCGACAAGACTTTGCAATGGACCCTGTTCATGGGCTTCCATTCAAGTGGGTTTCACCGTCGCGGCCAAGCCCATTAGGCTTAGATGCGAAATACATTATAAACAATTATCAATATGGAAAGGAATGAAATTTAAAAGATGGAATTACATGGTCCATCAGCAAAAATAAAAAATTTGAACCGCACATGTCCAAGATATAAATTACAAGTCTTTTTTTTTTATATTTACACGTGCATGGTCCTCTAAATTTTAATATTTTGCGCATTCAGTCTTTCAATTTTAAGTAATACTGTTATCTTTATTAAGATGCGTGAGGTCCACATGTATGATGTTTATATTTTATAGTTTATTGTAATTTCTTTAAAGATATTTATTATGTGCTATTTTTTTAATTGGTTTTATTTTTGCTTTAATTATATATATATATATATATATTAATTTTTATTCTATTGTTATTTGGTTTTTTATAGTTTTTTTAAATTTTATTAAATATATTGATTATGTGTTTTTTTTGTTGGTTTAGTTTTTGTTTTATTTTTGTTTTCAACTTAAAAATAATGCTATATGTAAAAAAAGGAAATCAAACAAGTGAAAGTTATTTAAAAAACTCAAAAAAAATATAAAAAAAGAAAAAAAAAATAAAAACAATGTGTCGTTTTTTAGTAGTTTAGTTTTTGTTTTAGTTTTGTTTTCGACTGAAAAAAGTGCCATATATAAAAAAGAAATGAAATTAGACAATTGAGAATTCATTTAAAAAAAATTCAAACCAAAATAAAATATAATAAAACCAGAATATAACAAAATATACAACCTTTGAATAAAAAGAAAAAAATATAACAAAAAAAAATAAAATTAAGATACAAATAAAATATACGCATAGCGGTTTTATAATTTTGAAAAAATAAATAAATGACATGCGTGTAATCTTAGAAAATAACTTATAATTTAATTTTTGTGCTCGCGTAACTATCAATTCAATGTCTTCCTTCTTTAATTTTTTTAATTAGTTAATGTGCAACTTGTCTATGGAAACTATCCAAGATACTGCAGACATGTTGTAACTCTAACCTATATATTTTTTATTCAATTCCAAGAAGAAGCGATGCAGGAGCTCTAATATATTACTCTGGATCAAATATCTATTGAGGAAGTAGTGCATCAAAAATTCTATATTCAAGAATATAAAGTCTTTGCTGCTCGTACCTCAGCCATATAATAGCAATTTTGTTCGCCAATGCCTTTACCTTGCGGCATGGCCGAACCTGAAAAAGACGAACCTGTCGCCGAGCAAGCGTTATCCCATTTTGGGGATCAAACCAACTGTTCAGCTTGGAGTGTCTTCTGTGTCAGCAGTAACCTTGCACCAAAGAGATGATCTGATCGGATGCTATCCCACTGTGACACTTGATTATGGAAATAACAACTATTCCTCTGTTGGGTTGCACAAAAGTGGAACCCATAGTTTGGCCTGGATAAGTGCAGGGACCATGGAAACAAAGGTAGAGTCTTCTATGAGATCCTCTGAATCTTCTATGTTAGGTTCGATTGCAGACTGGGAAATTCCCTGGGAGGATCTTATGATTGGTGAGAGGATTGGTTCTGGTAAGATTCCATTTCAATTGCTAGAAATTTTATCTTATCTGATAGTTTTTATCATAGTTGATGTTTGGTAATATTTCAAATTTTAAAGAAAAAGAAATTAGTAGTCTTAGCACTCTAAAAATTAAATTGAGTTAATTATGTCAGATGTCCAAATTAATATTTAAATTTTGAGTTAAGAAAGATAATGTTTCATAATCACTAAAATACCAAATTTTTTGAAGTTTAGTTTCTCAGCTATCACTTTTTTTATTCTTTAGTTGAAAAATACCACATTTAATCAAATAAAAGTGAATTTTTCATCTCATTTCATCATTTTTTTCTCTCTCATCCTCTCTCTCTCTTAGTCTCTTGCTCTCTCTCTCTCTCTCTCTTAGTCTCTTCCTCTCTTCAGTCAAACAAGCCCCTAGCCCTAATCTTAATCCTCAACCTTCACCTTCCTCGCTTCCCTCTCTTTCTCTGTGTCGTCATATCCTTTTCTTTCCTTCGTCCTTGCCGCTTCTGTTCTCTTCTCCGTCGCTCACTCTCGCTCTCATCATCGTCGTCACTCCTCGTCTTCTCTGTTCTCTCTCTCTCTCTCTCTCCCCCCGTTGATCTCTACAGATTCTCCCATGCTCTCTCCTCCGTCGTCCTTTCTCTTCACTGATCTCCGTTGTTGCTATCCTCTTCATTGATCTGCTCATCGTCATCTCTCTTCACTGGTCTCCGCGTCGCCCTTCGTCTTTGAGGATATGGTGCTACTGGTTGTGGCTGTTAGGGTTCCAAAGCCCTAGCTACTACTTCTTTTTTATTTTTCTTAAAATTACATAAATACCTTGGTTTTGTAAAAATTAAAATTGAGACTTGCGGTTACATTTGGATACATTTGAAGACTACAAAAATAATATATCAAAACTGAAATTTTGAGACATTTGGATACATTTGAATACTATAAAAAATTATATAAATATTTGAGATTTGGATACATTTTGGAGACTATCGAAAAACTTATAAAATAATATTAAAAATTGTTATTTTTGCTAAAAAATAAAATAAATAAATAATACATAAATCATTAAACTTAATTTAATTATGGATATATTTGGAGACATATGGATACATTCGGACACATCGAAAAAATTGTATAAGAAGTTGTTTAGAGATATTTGGATACATTTTGCAGAATATGGAAAAAATATGAATTTATATTAAAATTTTTAATTTAGAGGCATTTAATTTAAAAAAAATTATATAAAAAATTTATTCAATCTAATTTTAAAATTTTTCTCAAAAGAATCTAAAATTTTTTGTCAATTTCTCAGTCAATTAAAAATCTGGTATTTTTGCAACATGTTCCAAGTGTGTTTTTATTACTCAACATATGTTTGATGCATGACAAAAGTCTAATTCTGAATTTTAATTTAGTATAAAAGTCAAAATTTTCCAATTAAATTTTATCCTTTTGGAAACTATGGACTTAGGGCTTGTTCGGTCCATGACATTTTGAGAAGTGCACATTTCACTAAACATGCACATTTCAAATGTGTCGATTTTGTGAACGTAAAATCCATTGTTTAGTTAGTGCTATTTTAAACAATGTCTAATAACACATGTTTGATTAGTAAGTATCAAATGCACCACCCTTTCATTTGCAAAAATGACCAATTTCTCTTCATATATATATATATATATATTAATATTTTTTTCGCTGATATATTTTAATATTTTATTATTAGTTTACATGAGTAAAGTCGAGACATCACAACAAAATGCTTCAACACTATAGCTAGAAAACAAGTTATTACTATAAATACACCATGCATTATTGGATCAAGCAAGCTAAGTTATCAGTTCCTTATTTCGAAAGTTGTCAAACAGATTATTTAGCATTGATGTCATTTTAATTGGTCATTCATTGAAATTAAAATGGCCAATTAAAATGACAAAAACAGAATATGAAACAAACGTGATTGGGTATTATATTTGGTTGAAGGGTAAATTTAGATTATTGTAAAAAGAGTGGGGTTAATGATGGAAAAAAAATTACGTTTAAAATCCCACGTTTTTAGAAAACGATTCATTCTTGAAATACCACAAATCACACAAAAATGAAATATTTGGGACATGTGGGATTTCATCAAATATGCATATTTGTATTAATTTTGACATACCAAACAATAAATTTCACCAAATGTGCATATCTGGTAAAAATCTTACATTCCAAATCTCAGGTACCAAACCAGCTCTTATAATCTACTAAACAAGCTTTGTTAAATAGATCAAATAGGATTTGCTAATTTTCTTTGATGAAATGAAATCTGAAGTTGTAAGTTTACAATTCATATTTTACCCTTTAGCGCTGACCACTAGATTATAGCGAAAGATGCATATTTTTTTGTTATTTTGTTTGCTTTATCTTACAACTCTTAAGCGTTGGTGTTGATTCTAGTAATATATTTAATGGTCAAATGTGATTCTACTTCAACATTTTGTGCTTGTTCGAGGACAGTCTCTCACATGAATTTTCTTTCACGCAGGCTCTTATGGAGAGGTTTATCGTTCAGATTGGAATGCAACAGTAAGTTTTCTTATTCATTGGAACAATTCTTCATGTTGGCATTTTCAGACGATCTGTTGGGGAATGCAAAAGAAATTATTGCCGGCTGCTAGATTACTACTATCAATTGCTTATCAATTTTCTTTCCATGAACATAAATGTCACTCTAATTGCTGATGCATGGCAGGAGGTTGCTGTAAAGAATTTTTTTGATCAAAAATTTTCTAGCGAAGCACTGGTGCAGTTTAAATATGAAGTAAGCATCAGCTTTAACTTCTTAAAGAAATTTCTTATTTCTATTTTTTTTAATTTGCTCTCACTGATGATCAAACTCTCGACTCTTTAGTATTAGAGTCCAAAACCAAATAAGCTAGAAACCATTAGTAACTCATATGTTTTCTAATGTAAGCTGAACTCATGGTAAGAATACGACATCCAAATATTGTTCTGTTCATGGGAGGGGTTACTCGGCCCCAACACTTGTCCATAGTGATAGAGTTCTTAACCAGGTTCATTTTGTTTGCCTTTCTTTTTTCTGTTTGTTGCGAATATTTGATTTTTCTCTCTTGTTGCTTCCTCCATTTTGTCATCAATTCGTTTTAGCAATGGAATCTGCAGTCTGTTGTCCTTCAATGGCTAAATGCCATATTAAGCAACACCTATTTGGGACAGGGTAAATCCCAGTTGTTACATGTTGCTGTATGGAATCGTTAATGGAATGTAATTCAATTTTCATTTCATCAAAATGGAGTTGTTTATAGAACTAATGTGTAACTTTGTTTGCTTTAAGTATAATTTCTAGTACATTTGTTTGCAGGGGTAGTTTATATAGGCTGCTTCATTATCCCAACGATCAGATTGATGAAAGACGCCGACTGGACATGGCTATAGATGTTGTATGAATCAGATAATTTCTTCTTTTTTGATTGCTCGGGTTTACTTCATTCTATTTTTTCTCCCTTTTTTATTTAAAGTTGCCATATTTTTGCAGGCCAAGGGAATGAATTACTTGCACACAAGCCATCCTACAATTGTACATCGAGATCTGAAGTGTCCGAATCTTCTTGTTGACAAATACTGGGTTGTTAAGGTGGACAAAATTTCTGGCTTTCTCAGAATTCCGTTTGGCATTTTTATTTGAAAATTAGCAAATTTTTTCAAGTAGCGGAAGTCCAGTTAATAATTTGTATAATGATTGATGGTTCTTTATGACTTTTATGCAGGTTTGTGATTTTGGATTGTCAAGAATAAAGCATCACAACTTTTTGACTTCAAAATCTGCCTCTGGAACAGTAAGAATAGACATTCCATGTTTTTTTTTTGATAATTTATTTTGTTTGCTCCCACCAAAAATCACATACACGACCTTTAGCACGAGGGTTGACTCTAGTACCAGTAAGCAAGCTACAATCTGGTATTTATATTCTGTCATCCATTTTCATCCAAATGACAATCGAGAAAATTGATTTTTTTTTAACAGCCTGAATGGATGACCCCTGAAGCTCTAAGGAACGAACCCATAAACGAGAAGTATGCAAATCTGATACTTTTGGTTGTATACATCCATAACACGTTAGATTAATGGATAACTTCCTTCCTTGGTCCATTTTCTGTAAAAAAAGATCTCGTTGGCTTGCTGCAGGTGTGATATTTTCAGCTTTGGTGTGATTTTATAGGAGCTGGCTACTTGTGATGTGTCTTGGAAAGGCATGAACCCAATGCAGGTCGTTGATGCTGTAGGATTCCAGAACAGACGCCTCGCAATTCCTTCAGAAATTGATCCAGACATTGCCCAGATAATAGATGATTGCTGGCAGACGTGAGTTCTCTGTTACCTTATTTCTAAAGATTGACATTTGTTATATAAGGCTGACAAACTCTTGGCTGTTATTGCAGGGTTCCGCATCTGCGACCTTCTTTCTCACAAATTATATCTCGTCTTCGTCACAGTGTTAAAATTAATGGCCAGTTTGTTAAGGTGCGCTTGAAACAGATCAGAACGGGTCGTCTTAGAATAAAGACCGTCTTAGAATAAGGAGGTGAGGGACAAAATAGAGCAAGTGGAATCAGTGGAGTATCCTTAGAGATTTTTTGAACTGCCAGAGATGGGATCAGTGGAGTATCCTTAGAGGTGTGTTCAACTACCAGTGGGTCATCCGACCCCCACCTGACTCCGCCAGCGAATTGTTAATCCAGTAATAAAATTTGTAATTGTCAGGAATTCCCATGTCAGCATATGATGAACATGAATCGAAATAAATCTTTCCAATAACTATTCAAAAATTCGAAATGATCGCATGCTTGTGTTTGAGCGATAAAAAATCCCCTTCGTCAGAATTTTAGTCCATTCAAGTTTGAGCGATGAAATCATTTTGAACCTCAATTGTCAATTTTTTGGTGATGTGTCCATTACTGAAATCGTAGTTTTGAACAAGTTAATGAATTGAAGAGGTTTTTTCAGCTCTTAAACCGCCTAGAAACCATTTCAACACTTTCGTATCTAAACTCGGTTGGTTTTAAAAGATCATAAGAATTTTCAGTCATTGTTTCACATTGAGATTAATCGGAAGAGATCCAAAGTGAAAGTAAAAATGTCTCAAGAAGATAAAAAAAAACAAAAAGTCTGGAAAAGTAAATTATAGTCTTAGACATTCTTCTCTATGGTTAATTTTATCCACTCAAGTTTGTAAATCAGTTCAGTTTATTTATTAAATTAAAAATTATTAGAAACGGTCATTCAACTTAACAAAAATATTGAAGACGATACTTAAACTATTTTCTATCAATAAAGTTAATAAAACTACTGACACCTGAAAAATTATTTACACATCAACAAACCACCTGAAAAAGAAAAAACAAATGCACGCAGATATTAAAAAAAAAGAGTTGCATCCAGCTGTGGTCCATTGTTTTCTGAGGAAGCCTCTTTTTGTCAACAATTTAAAAAGTAAATTAACTGTTGAAGACTAAAAAAACGGTGTTGAAGGTAACATTTCACTAACAAAGAACGTTCTTCCTCGGTTACTACTCTGCTTCTTTGCTTTCAATAACAAACAAAACACTAGAATTGTTAACAACAGTTGCAGACAACGGTGTTGAAAGTAACAGTTGCAGACAACGAAAGCTCCACCCAGACGACAAATCACAAACACAAACGACATGACACAACAGCTGGTAACAATAGCAGACGACAGCAGCAAGGGACAAACGACATCATAGAACAAACGGGTTCCCAAATCTCCAAGTGATTTGTTGGAATGGTGTCGGCTTTATCACCTCGACTAAGGGCTCCGGGATGCTCGTTTCCATCTTACGGTGAATCATTGGAGAAGATTTTTCAACAAAGATCCTATCTTTTTCAACAAGTGCGAAATCTATAACAGTTTCTAAAATTTGATATATTATTTATCACAATCTCTATTAATTCTAATATAGTTATTTCGGTCATTGACTCTAATTTTTGTCAATTAAATTTAACAGAAAAAATAAAATATCAAAAAAATTTATGCCACGTCATTTGTTAATAGTCAGAAGCCTCTTTCCCTCTTTCTTCTCTCTTTCTCTCACTCAGATTCACTTTTTCGTTCCTCTCTCTCTCATATTCCTTGTCTCCGTGACTCCATTTACCGCCTGTCTCCTTCGTCCTCCACCTGCTGAAACTGCACCTCCAAATTCTTTTCTTCCTTGGCACCCGTCCGTAAAAAGCCACCTTCACCTCTCTCTGTTAATTCATCCCCTGCTGTTGAAGAAAACAAAAGGCCCACTCAACTCAAAACACACACATCCATCTCTCTCTCATCTCTATTTTTTCTTTTCTTGTGTGTGTGTGAGAGAGAGAGAGAGAGAGAGAGCCTCTGAAGAAAGAAATTTAGACCAAAATTAATAAAACTAGGTTTTGAATTTAATGATTTACATTAATCGATCGGAACAAAAACGAGAGTTTATCTGTAGTAGAGGCGGAGGTGCAGCTCCTTTCTTGAGGCGACGTGGTGGCGCGACAAAGGAGGATTGAGTGGGTGAGGTCTGGCTCCCATTTTCTGTCTCTGTCTCCCAAAATAAGCTCCTTCTTCAAGCCTTCACCACCTGCTCCTCCATTATCATCAGCCCCAGACTCTTCTATTCCGAAACCCACTCCGATTCCGGAAGTTGGTGAGATGCATTAGACTTGTGGGAGAAAACAAAACACAAATGGCACAACACCCACCATCGCAGAGCTCCAAAAACGCCAAATGGGTAAGCAATGTCGAATGGGTTTTGTTTGTTTCTCTAGAAAATTGAGAAAAAAATAGTAAAGTTTCCAAATTTGGTTTTGTTTGATTTCGTTATTGTTTTTCATTTGATAGGGTTTTTGGAAACAAATGGAATGCAGGGTCAGTGTTGAAACCCAGTTTAATCGAATCAGGTTTGAAACCGGAAACCAAGGATTCGGGAAGGTGTTGAACAAGAAAAGGAGTTATTTTGGTTGGATGAGTTAGAATTTGTTTAAACTTTGAATTGATATTGATAATTCTCAAATTTGGATGCGAAAAGCTTTGATCTTTTTAATTTTTATTGTTGGGTTGTTAGAGAAAAGGCATCAACATGGCTGTTTAGTCTAGGGTTTTAAGATCTGCTCTTCTTTTGGTGTTTGATTATTTGAATGGTTTAGTCTGCTTCAATTTTTTTGGTGTTACAATCTGAATTGTTTTGATTATTTGTTTCAATTGAAGTTTTTGGTATCTATGTAGAACAGTTTTTCGCGGATGGTGGTGTCGGTTTTTAATGGGTGGTGGTGATCGGGTTTTTGAAGGTGGTGGTGGTGATGGTGATGACCAGGTGTGTGGAGGTCTGAGGAGTAATGGAGGAAGAAGAGAGAGAGGGAGAAGAGGAGTGGATGAGGAAACTAGGGTATTTTGGTCATTAAAACTTTAAAATTAAACATTAATCAAAGAGTAATTTCGTCATAAAAATTGGATTTTTTTTTTCGTCTTGTCGCATAAGTAAATTTGACGTGTTTGTTAAACTTAACCGATGAAAATTGAGGTCATTGACCGGAGCGGCTATATTAAAATTAGTAGATAACGGGATGAATAATATACTAAACCTCAGATATTGTTATGGATTTTGCCCTTTCAACAAAGACTTGCTTCTCTATTTTTGGTTGCAGCATATTTTCAGTATATTTAATAAATTTAGAAATTTTCAAACTATAATCTGATCAAGAAAGTGACAAATTTCTTAGTTGGTGGAGGACTTGTTCAATTTCAATTCAGAAGAGGAAAAAACATCGATCTTTTTAATTAGCTTTTGCTGAATCAGAATTTGCAGCAGAGCAAGGTGGTCTATCAGCAAAAACAGTTACTGAAACGCCCGTTTCCAGGGGTGACGCCTGCTAAAGTCAACAGTTGCGGACTAGGACAACTTGAGCTGAACCACGTACAGACGACAGACACACTGAACGTGCGACAGAACCAGATCCAGGCGACATCAAATGGCTACTTAATCCAACAGTTGCGGACGACCACAACTTGAGCTGGACAGACTTTATTTAAGATGATTCTTCGGAAGTTTTTATCGATAAGCAGTAGGCTTTTCTGATGTGTTTCTGTTACAATAAACTACTCCTACTTAGTTATTTTCTGAGTATATATAAATACTTCAGCAAATCAATAAACAGTTTACACTTGCAGGTTCAATATTTTCCTTGACAAAGAATGGTTGATGAAAAATCAACAAATGATTTGCTCCAGTTTTGTTTGTTAGTAAAAGCAAAGAAGCAGAGAAGACTGACGAAAAAACTTTCTTTTTGTGTTCTTCTAAAGTTTACACACTTTTTAACTTGATGACAAAAAGAGAACAGAAACAAGGTAATGGACCACAGCTAGATGCAACTCTATTTTTTGAATATTTGCATGCGTTTTTCTTCTTTCGAGGTGGCTTGCTGACGTGGAAACAATCGCCCACATGTTAATAGTTTCTAAGATTATTCAAAGATGAAATTGTTATATTAATAATTTATTAATTTTTTATTTATTAATTTTTTAATTTTTTAATTTTTTTTAAATTTTATTATAGAACATATAATTATTTTATTTATCATATAATTTATAAAATATATCTATCATGAAAATTATTTAATTAAATTTTTGAATTGAAAAAAAATTTGAATTAACCAAATAAAAATAAATTATAAAAAATAGTAAATTACATAAATTAAAACAAAATTAAAATTAAAAATTAAATTATACAACTTAAAAAATTGCGTAAATAACAAAAAATAAAAAAAATATATTATCTTTTATCTCAAGTCTCCCCAAAATAATTTCAAAAACATTGATGCTAGTTGATGACAAATCAAAAAAAGAAGAAAACAAAATAAAAACAAAAAAAAACCAAAAAAAATTAACTAAACCACAAAAAAAAATATTTTAAACAGGTACATAAAGCACTTCACTAAGAAAAACCACTTCAATGATGTGACACTTTTCGGCCATTAACCTCTAAAAAAAAGTGGGCACTAAAAATACTCTTAACTCCATTGACAAAAAAGACCATAATTATCGTCCTAAACATTCTTGTTAAATTGAGTAATCGTTTTAAATAATTTTTAATTTTAATAATCGAATTGAACTGAATCACAAACTTCAATGATAAATTGACCATGGATAAAATTAACTCTTCTTCTCTTATATATAGTTGGATGCTATCATGCTCCTGTGAAACCATAAATAATAAATTTACTCTTTCACCCTATTTTCACACATTCTTGGTGCTTTAATAAAAAGATAATTATATGATGAAAAAAAA
>CAODLS010996339.1:0-10048 GCA_948243855.1 Flueggea neowawraea | reverse complement strand
TAAAATCTCGTTCCAGCTGATACCGAACTGAACCAATCACCCACATTGACTATAATCAACCTCCTAAACATAAATCCAACATCCACTCCAACCATTAGCCTCAAAATCATCAAGGTTTCCAATCCACAAATTCGGATTTCCTTTGACCCAAAGAAATAAATCATCAAATCACAACACCCAACTCAAATACATGCATTTCTAACTTCGATATACCAAAATATAATAAGAACAACTCCAAATGTAGCCAGAAAATCATCCACCACTGAAACCCTAGCTTCCAACAAACCCATTTCATCCAAACTCAAAAATCTCCAAAATCAAAGTTAAATCCTTACATTTCGGACCTCTAACAACTGAAATCAACCATCAGACAACTCCCATTACAACAGAAATTAACAGATCGAACTCAACTTTGTCAAACCGTCACCAACTGGACCCAGTTATGAACAACCTCAAATCTCTACAAATAACACTAGATCTAAGTGTTTCTAGCTTCAATCTATCAGGATCTAACACCATATAACTTCCCTTTTGACAGAATCGCTCAGGTCTGAAAACCTAGGTCAAACCGAACCCAAACGAGATGCATAAATTCAAGGCATGAAATGAGTGAAAGGAAGATATTAGAATGATGATCTTACCTCCTGAGATGGTTAGAGACCTTGGGAGAGCAAGGATGAAGTCAAAGAAACGATCTGAGAGTGAGAGAGAGTGAAGATGATGAATGACGGACGAAGGTTGGGTGAGGGGGTATTTATAGACCCATCATGCCAAACGCAGTTCACTTCTGCCATCAGCGTACGTAGACGGTGCTCAACAACTCTCGGCTCAAACTCAGGTCCCCTTCTATGTGCATAGACTTCTTCAACAACGTACGTAGACGACCTGAAATCCCCACGGCTTATCCCCAGACGAATTCCAATAGCTTCAGTTCACTTCTGCCCTATGATCTACGTCCTCAGATGCCCTACAATGCATGTAGATGCCTCCCTGAATGCACATTATGCAAAAAATTTCACTTCCAACATTTCCCTAACTTAGAAACCCAAACTCCGATATTCCCAGAACAAATCTACCAATCCAAACTTGCAGATCATCATCATCAATCGACATCCTTAATCATCAAGCATACTCCTCACATCAAGATTTGATTCAGGATCAAAAAAAATTTAACGCAGTTAAACAGGGTATAACAGATGACCTAACTGGAACAAGCGGAATATTACAGGTGGGGTCAGCTGACCCCGTCTGACTCTATCTAGCCCGCCATTGTTCACAATAAATATATGATTTTTCGCATTTAACAATAACCAAAGAAAGGGAAAAAATTCACTCCAACAGTATCAACTTTTCCTTCTAGTCATCAAGTACTTCTCCCGTTCATTTTTGGTGATAGTTTAAGAGTATTATCTTAGGAAATATGTGTAAATATGTGTAGCTTGAGTTAATACATATTTTGTTGTCTCAATTTAAATTAAATTATTAAACTGGCCTTGTGAACAATTCGTTAAACCTAAAAACTATATTAAAAATAAATACTTTGAATAAATTGTTTTGAGTTAAAATAGAAAATTTGTCTAATCAACTCAAGACATCTAATATTACTCATTTAACTTATAACCTCGAGGTTGGATAAAATTTATCTCGAGTCTCTCCCGATTTAATCCTCTGTCTTTATGTGTGCATAATTTTTTTCTTTTTATGGGTGTGGCCTCAATCTCAACAATAAAATCTATTGTGAGAGAGTTTTAAACTCAAATATCGTGATTTTCCAATCCAAACACTCCTTTAGCTCCTAGTTCTCAACTCTATGCTTTCTTGCATAGCTATGTAAGTATTTACTCTTACCGTTTCTATGTCTAACGCTCCTTCAGCTTTCCAAGACAAGCAAATCAGATGGATGAAGTCTTTTACATGTAAACCCTTAGATCCAATTATTTGGGTGGAATATTTGGAGCACCAAACTATTTTTGTTGCAAAAAGTCATTTACCTCAAATTGTGCCAATAATAGAATCGAATGGGAAGATAAACCATTTAAAATTGGAATGTTTGTTAGAAAAAAAATTAATTAAATTTTGGTTAATTTGATAATGTATAATAAAAAAATTATTAGAAAATATTTTATGATAAAAAATAGTATTTGTAATATGGAAAAAAAAATCTTTCTAAAACAAACACTACCAACGACTTAGTATTTGTAATATGGAAAAAAAAAATCTACCTGAAACAAACACTACCAATAACTTAATCTAATATTTTTTTAGGTGCCTATGACTTAGTATTTTTAATCTGATATTTATTGAACCTCATTATACTTTCTTTCTCATGATCTATCAGATCAAGCATGGGCTTGCCATAGAATTTTTTTTTTTCATAGGATTAATATGATCAAAATCCCACATCACTATTATTGACAATTGCAAAAAGATATTATCACCCCTATTCTAAAAATTTCGAGTCATTTGTCTAAGGCTTAATAAATAACTTCGAACTTTACACTATGTGTCAAATATGATTAATTTTAAAAAAAATGTCACCATATCATACGATCTTTCAAGTTTGTTTTACATTTAACCAACTATTAATTTACAATTAAAAATTATCATTAATTAATGATACAACATGCTGGTGTGACAAACTATCTTACTATTTTTGACCCTATCATGATGTGGCACCAACGGGTATCATAAGGGTTACACTCATTTAGAGTGTAATGAGTTTGCACATCAGTAAAGTAGAACCAACTTATCACATTCCATTCCAGTTTATTTTTTCTCACAATGATTTCAACTATTCAGGTATAATAAATTGGACTCACAATATCTATTATATGTAAGTTTAAATCATTCATAATACATATTCTATATAACTATCAAAATTGATTTATTAAAAATTATTAATAAGTTAATTTATTAAATTTAAATTAAAATTACAAATTAAATACATAAAATTAAATTTACTAGAATTACAGTACAATATACATATCATTAAATATTAAAATAAATAGAATTAAATCTAATTCTACATTACATCACAACTAATCTAATCCTACACATTCAGTCACAACAGCGAGTTTAATATAAAAATTTTAAAATTTTTTTAAAAAAATAATAAACTCATTTGGCTCTGTATTTTTTATTTTTTAAAAAATATATATAATGATAAAAGTTGCAAAATATTATTAAACATATTAATTCAAAAAAAATAACATTACAAAATGTTATTATTAAAAAAAAAAGAAAAATCAACGGCTACATGCAATACATGTAAAATGGACATCAAGTGAGTCCGAAATATTTTTTCAAAGAATACAAGTCGGTCTCCATCGTCTGTCATTATCCCACCGAATGTTTATTCCACAGAATAATGTGACGTTCCTCTCTGTCCACAGTGAGGAGAGAGTAGACTAGAGAGTGTAATAAAGGGGCAGACCCCCTATACACTCTCCTTGTGGATACTCTAAGCAAGTCCAACAATGCTCTTAAATATATTATATTTTATTTATTTTTTCATTTTTTATACTTTGAAATTTGAATCAATCCTACTTATTCACTAATTCTTAATATTTTATTAATAAATCAATTTCAAAAAGTCCAAGTAATTCTTTCTTCATTGGCCTTGATTAAACAATAATTAATGGTCAAATATGAGCACTTGGGATCTTACTAAAGGATTAGAGCAAAACAATTAATATTTGGAAACGTTAATTAGTTAATGGAGAGAAATTATGGAATTGCGGTTTAGAAACTCTGGAGGCTTTATTTATTTTGAAGAAAAATTTGCCATGTATATTTCAGTTAACAGTATACAGTGGAGGTGCAATTTTTTTAAGGATAGCAACTACACTTCCAAAGCCTGTATCTAATTTTCCAACAAGGCATATTTTGGTAAAAATAGAACGGCAGCAATTTGCATTTTAAGATGGTCGTTTTATTATTATTATTTGTATCTTCAGGTGGATTTTTTTTTTTATCAGCACTTTCAGGTGGATGTTGTATGGTCATTTTCCATGAGGCCACGAATTTTAAAACTTGCAGTTTCTTGACCATCTGCAAATACCTAACTTCCAAGTCAATCCACCGCAAGACATTCTGGTAACCTATAGGTAATTAACCGCTAACTTATTGAGGTCGATCGTACGGTTTATTTTACAAGAACCTATTGGCCAACTTACAAGAACCTTGCTCAAGTGTCATGGTTTCAAAGAAATTCGAAGAATCGTTCGGTTCGTAGAAGTGCAGAGTGTTAAAGCACTGTCTAGTTCCGTCGAATAGATCCAAGTTGGAGATCCATAGAAGCTGGCTTGGTGTACCTTGTGATGGGAACACCATTAATGACTCTTTTATGGTCATCGTCATCTTGCGTCCTATAGTGCAACTAGTTGGCGCGACCACCTCCATCTTATATAATTGTGTCATCTCCTGTCAATTGTATTATGAATATTATATGTTCATAATATTTAATTGTTAGGATACATATAATTGTACATTATATATTATCATAAGATCTAGGTGAGCGAAAGTTATCTAAATAAGAGCATTTTTTTATGCGTAGAATCTCTAAAAATCTATTTCTTTTTGCGAATAACAATATAAAAATAATAAAGTTCACACGTATGTAAATGCTTATAATTTCCAAATTATATTTAGAATTTTCTTTCTGATACCCCATTACCAAAGTGAAAGAAAAGAAAAAAGAGTGCACTTCAAAAATAATATAAATTTTATTTATAAATTATAGGATTTTATTAAATTAAACCACAAGAATTGAAATAAAAATTTCACTATTCAAGATGCTTTCAGTAGGACAATGGGAAAGTGGCAAAACATGCTATGTACAAGTATTTAAAATTCATATAGCTGTCGTTTTGAAAGATCAAGAACTATAAGACCAATCGCGATAAGTCTTGGCGTTCACAATATTTTTTCTGAAGCTTTTTATTTTATTATTATTGAAGATTTAAATTTCTACATATATTACATATTGTTAATATCAATATATCACAATCTAGAAAAAAAAACCTTTTTTTCTATTTTATTATTATTATAATTAGTAAAGTTATCAATTTAATGATATGAATCTTATAAGCTTTTTGTAAATCTTTCGGGTTTTTTTTACTTGTTCCAAATTTTTTTTTTCATTGGTGTGATTTGATGCAAATTTGGGATGGTTTTTAATTTGTGTGTGTTTAAATCCCAAGCAACGAGGTTTTGAGATATTTAAAACGGCGTTGTTTAGTTAGTTTATGCCTTTCTATTAAGACTGACACGTATCTGCCTGGTGGCTGCAAACGTGACACGAAGTTGAACTCCTCCACAAATTAGTGCTCCATAAGAATTGGAGGAACTATTAGAATTGTCAATTATTTAGAAACTAAGTTGGCTTAAGTCTCACACCAACCTACCCGCTAATGGGATCATGATTGAAAGATTGATTTTTTATTCTTTTTATCGAACCGAAGTTTTAGGGGTAAAATCATATTTTGGATTTTTTCTATTAAAAGTAACTAACGTTGGTAATTTTATAGTAGGATCCACTAGGAGCTTTTTTCAAAAGGGAGGGATCAAGTTGGAAATTTTGTTATACGCCAAGGACAACAGGGCAATTCACCCTATAGTTTGCTGTGGAACGTAAACTGGACCTGATCTGTGACTACAACATCGTATAGGCCCAATAGCTTGAAGTTCTCATCATCAAGCAAGCCAAATGGCAAAATCACACTTTTATAACAAATTAAAATGCAAAATCTGAAAAATGTCATTATTAGTTTTCAAATATAAAAGAAATATTATATGTATTAAAAATTCTAATTTGTTGGGAATTCGAGAGAAATTGAGGTATTTCAGCTGAAAACTGATTTTTTCCCAAAAAAAAAAGATTTCGCACGAAAAATTGATTTTAAAAAAAAAACAAAAAATATAATTTTTCCATAGGGTATACAAAAGTATATAACAGTGTACACGAATGTATAAGGCATTTGCAATTTCTTTTTAAAAATAATTTAATAAACTTCACTTGGTGTACACAAGTATGTAAAACATTTGCATTTTTTAATTAAACTAATTTATCGGTGCACACAAGTGTACATGTGTATATTATTTTTCTAAAACTATTTGAAAAGTTTTTAGTGCTTAATGTTGTAATTCTCATGAAAAAAAAATAGTATAATTCTCCAACTTTAGGGACTAATGTTGTAAATTAAAAAATTTTAAGGACTAACCAGACTATTTTATAGAACATATTATGATGACCTTAACAAATTGACTAATATTGCTTTGTGACATTCCTGACCTTTCAAAACTTGTAGTGGCATCCATAAGATTTTGTGGCATTCTGTGTAATTAACTCAAGATAAATTATAAAGTTCCCACAAACAAAAACAATTTTTTAGTAACATGGTCTAGCTGGAGTTTATTGAGAATTACACCAATTAAACATATATAAGAGGAATGCTAGCATTTCTCTTAAACATAAACCTTAAGCACAAGGACATAATTAGACAAGTAACAGTAAGATTAGTGTTACCATTCCAAACCCTAATCATAATTAACCTTTACATGATCATCAAGCTTTAATCAAAGACCCAATAATCCCAGCAATGAGAGCCGTCGGATCTCCAAGCACAGCCGACACAACAAATTGCATACCCAATCCAGCCATCTCAAAACCTTTTTTAATCTTACCTTTACTCTTCCTTTGGTTGGGTTGAAGAAGTGAATTTTTCAAGCTAGGAATTCGAGTCTCCAATTTCTCATTAACATTATAATTACCAAGATCAGACCCATAATTAAAATTATATTTACCAAGATCGGACCCATAATTAACATGATATTTACCAAGATCGGACCTATATTTAACATTATATTTACGTAGATCAGACCTATAATTAACATTATATTTACCAAGATCAGACCTATAATTACCACCTTTAATTTCCGAGGACCGTCCTAAATCCTGAGGCCAATTACTTTCCGCCAACATGTCCTTAACACATGCCACGTGTAAATTATATTTCTCACAAGTGGACGTATAACTCCAACTTCCACGTTTACGTTCACATTTTTGACATGAAGCACTAACCTTTCTACACAAGCCAACTTCACTTGATCACCATCATCAATCACCATAGGAAGCTTTGCACAACAAGGACGGAGATTAAATCCACAATCTTTGCAATGGTACACAAATCCGGGCACGTCTCTCTAGCAGGCGTCACAGTAACGAGGCTTGTCTCCGGGTGGTCTCGAGTAGAATTGGAAAGAACATTTTGCGTAGAAAGGATGTAAAATTGAGGCAGATGGAATTGCACAATGCATATGAAGATCAAAGTCACACTTGACACATCTGTAGCGAGACCCTATGCCTGCCTCCTTGCAACCATCACACTTAAATGGGAATTCTGAATACTCAAATTTTAGTGTGTGTTGGGGGTGATTAAAGTGGGATATTTCACCGTGTCCTGTCATTTATTTTGGATTTTGTTTTTGGGAGTCTATAATGCACATGAGTGGGGATTTTATAGGGGTGTTATTGGGTTAATAAATATTGTTGAGAGATAATTATGATGAAGATCACATTTTTGGGGAATTTTTGGTTAATTTAGAATTTCTAATTAGGGTTAAGAGTAAAATTTGGCTTGAAATTCAAGCCAAGAAAGGAATGATGCTTGGTGATATATTGGTGATGGTGGTTAGTGCATTGGAATCTTATGTCAAGAAGGGAAAGAGGTAGACATAAGGCATATAATTTTTGGCCATGTCTCACTTAGGAATATATACGAATTTCCATTTTCCTTGGATGGGCAAGATTAATTGTAATCTGATATTTCGTTCATCTACATCTTGCATTTCATAAGGGATCCACCAATTATTGTATAAATTGGGAAATAATTGGATTTACAAATAGATAATCAGTAGATCTGAAAAATATTGTTGTAAAAGTCACTCTTTGTATTTTTTTTATAAGTAAAGTCTTTTTTGGTTGCTTTCTCTTATTTGTTTGTCAAATATTTTTTGTGAATATACAGCATTTACTATTTTTTGTTTGTGCAATGAAAATAATACATTATTTTTTAGATTAATTTATCACTAGATTTGGTAAACGAGTTCGTTAATAGTTAGTTTGATTTAGTTCATTTCATAAATAAGTTAACTAAACAAAATTTAAGGTTTAGTAAGTAAACAAACTGAGTTAGTACTTAAAAAAATAGAGTTAGTGGTATTTCATTAATGAAGCTTGGAAGACATTCTTAAATTTCTGATATTCTCAGCATATGATGCTTATGAGTGTTCATTTAGGAAACAAAATAGTTATTCTTTCATGAAACGTAGGGAATTAACGAAATTCAAGACCGATGTCCATGAATAAATTCTTAATTCTCATACTAAGAAATGAACAAGGTTGATTTATAATTTGAATTTGAATATCTTCAAGAGAATGATATTATTTCCTTGGATACGTAATGAAGGGATTAGGGACAATTTCATCTGATCATAATAGGTTAAACTATAAGATTTTCATTTTTGTTAAGTTTGGCTACCAAATCGATTTATTCATTTTGTTGGCCAATAGAAATAATTTTGTGTAAAGGGAGAATATGTATAATATTAATACGTATGAAAAAAATAAAAAGAAAAAAAAAACATACTTCTAAAATTTTTAAATTTCACAATTATATTATTACTGTTTAAATCACCCTCTAAAGTTCCCTTAAAGTCAATATACTAACCGTTTAACTAACATTTTAGTAAACAAGCTATTAACAATAAATTGTTAAATGCATGTAGTTAATTTGATTGAATTTTTATGGCTTAAATAAAAATTTTACCACAATAGTATTACTTTTTTTTAACTTTATCATAACATTTGAAGCTTAAAGCAAAAATTTGTACAACGTTAATAATAATACAAAAGTGTGATACGAAAGGTAAAAGTATCAAACATTTTGATAAAAGAAGGTAAAAGCGTCAAACATTGCGATAAAAGTTGATAACAAAATATCAAACCGTGTGCTTTGTTGTGACCAAATTATATATATGCTTTGTTGAACCATTTAAGAATTCGCTTAATGATATTATATTTTCTTATACTGGCTAGGTATGATATTTTAATCACAATGTTTAAATGGTTCATCATTAGTTGAAAAAAAAAAAAGAAGAAAAAGAATTATATTTGGTCTTTGGATATATGCACAAACATGGACGAGGATGGAGAATAATATATCCATATATCTACAATACATCAAACACCTATGTCTATTTTGAATTCAGAAAATCAAACGCTGAAGAGAAAACAGATTCTTGTCCAACCTCCGAATTAATAGTGTAAGAAAAAAAATCTTTAAAAAATGATTGAAATGAGAGATATAACTCATATCTCGGATATTGTAGAGGCCCATAAGCAGAAGTGATCATTTCAAAGTAATAAGTTCCATACACAGCACCATATATTTCTACAAAGATTTAAATTTGACTAATTGCTTAAGAGATCTAAGCCCTAATCCACTTGAACCAACAACATTGCTAAGAAAAAGTCAAAATTGTCGAATGAAATTGCTAGAAATTTTTTAATAATAATATAAATATCCGTTTGTAAGATAATATCCTCATCAACTTCCAAGAGTACCTTTACACTCCATGTTGACGTGGCATATCATCAAAGTGAATTGATTCTTCGTTAATTGAACTGATGCTTGATTAAAAGCAACTTTGTAGGCTAAGCATGGTTAATTACCAAGCACCTTAAGGTATATATTCTTTTATCGTCTTTCTTTTTTAAGAAAATCATATATTCAGAAGAGAATACATAGGTCTCCTGCTCGTCTCATCTTTAAAGTTTATTATATTTTTTATTTAGGTCCTTTTAATTTTAAAATTAGTTAAATTAGTTTCTATAACTTAATTATTAGTTGAATTAAATGAAACTCAATTTAAAACCGCAATTCGGAATACTAAATTTAACAAAAATCAATTATTTTGTGTTAACACTAACTAATTTTAAATTGATTTATATCTAAAATTCATTAATTTTAGTACTTTAAAATCAAAT
>CAODLS010996303.1:0-11081 GCA_948243855.1 Flueggea neowawraea | reverse complement strand
ATCAGAACCACTATTCACGGATAATTCATCCAATTAAATATGCACAGAAATAAGAAACAGGATGAAAAATGCCTCATACTATATATATCAAATATAAAGGGGTAAACAATGTGCTTGGGGCTAGGGCTTACACTAACAACCTTAACTAGAGAGAGTTAGTTACACATGAAGAAACGAAGAATACCACATGTTTGATAGACAGTGGCGGGCTCCAAGTTGTATGTTCGAAACCGAACAAAAGAGTCAAAAACGTTGGGAGAAGAGAGAGAGAGAGAGAGAGAGAGAGTATCCTTAAGTCTCCTAATTAAAACAACCTACTCCCTCCTAAAAAATAACTAAAATAATAAAAATAAAACTAATTGTTTTTTAACCCAACAACCCATGGAAATAACAGCCTTAAAAACATGTCCAAAATACGGCCCAATAGTGTAGCACACGGCCCAATGATCCACAGTTAAAACCGGTCAACACGGCTACTTTGCCGTGGTCATGCAGAGATGCAATTCTTGCCCCAAATGCGCAAAAACAGCTCTAAAATCCGAACATTCTACCAACATTCACCTAAAGCATTAGAAAAGCTTAAAAACATAAAAACATACGAATAATAACAATTTACAATGTAAAACAAACCTAAAATGCAATGTAAAATATCCTAAAATGCAACCTATCACTCATATATTTTCAGGTGTAGTAAACAAATCATTCCATGTAATCATATATTCACATATCAAGATAAACTATCAAAATCGGCATATTTCATATTACATAGTAAACAAGTGGAGACACCTCCACTTTCGACTCACCTGAACCTCTATTACACGTGCTAGATGCTGAGGTCTTCTAGTTCTCCAATCTTTGAGTATGTGGGGCCTCTGGATCTACACAATATTAAAATTATGTTTACCAATATCAAACATGATTTTCTATAAAATTATGGACTAGTACCTTAAATAAAAATTCTTATTCAATTTACTCCATATGTGCTAGTGAACGACGAGATCTTTGAATTTATTTAATCTATAAACTTATTGCATCTTTAACTTATAAGGATTTGTTCTCATTCTCTTTTTTTTTTAATGTTCTATTATAAGAAGTTTCAGTTCAGCCCTATTGTTGAAAATATATCAAAACAGTCCTTAAAGCAAACATATTAGCTTAATCTCAACTGGACAATCTATGTTCTATTTAACATTTCCGGACTTACAGGTTTCCAATTAACTTGATATAAATTTTATATGCAAGTAGACATCTTAAGTTTCTGTAAATATCAAGTAGAAATCCTAGTTCAATTTATAGAATTTTTGGTGAATTTTTGAAGTTACACTAACAACTGTCTAGTTTCTACTTCAGGACAGTTTGAGCATCACTTAGTAATACAATCATAGTTCATTCTTTTCATTACCAAATTGAGCTCTGTAAATTGATTCATAAACTAGACACATATGTATTTCTAAAATTATAAGTCACGATGTATAAGTCAATCTACACAGGTTTTAGTAAATTTTTAAAGACAGACCAAAGGCTATAATAGAACAGGCAAAACTTTACTCAAATCTTTTTTACACGGTTTACTCTATTCAAATCCAAATCCAAACAACTTGTTGATTTAGAAACTAACTCACATACCCCTGTATCTGGAGGATTTCAGAGCCTAATTCAAAGTACAGAAATCATAGTAAATTTTACATCTCAGCCTAGAATCAAACGTATTAAATGGAACACTAAGCATGACCAGTCTTAGATAATCTCGCCTAACTCTCTTTATACATGGAATCAATCTATTTTATTTCACAGTAAATTATAAGACATACATAGCTACAACTTTCATGTTTTTCATGTTTCAAAATTGAGTCTCTAAAGTTTCCAAAATTAGCTTCCAAACAGATTGTTGTCACAGCATCAATAATTAGGGCAATTCATTCTATTTGAATCATAAATTTAACACGACACAAAATTAGCTTAAATCCTTTTACAGATATCTATTGGACACATTAGTATACAATTTTCATTCTTTAAGTTTTCTAAAATTCTGTCTCTAACGAGTTCACAAATAGAATGGAATCAGAGCCTTGGCAAGAGTTTCAATGAATTCAAAATTACCTTTTACTTGTACTTAGATGCTATGATGATTAGAGCTTTTTGTGTGAAAGCTATTTACAGAGATAAAAATGTTCAGAGCTGGTGTGAGTATTTGAAAAGAGGAGTTTACAGGGCTGTCATCCATGTGATTGAACTAAGGAAATGAAATATATTCTCTGGTGGTATGGTTGCCGGCTCAAGTTTCACTCTTATCTTCTTCTCTCATTTTTTTTCTTTTTTCTTGTTCTATTTATTTAATTAATCTGTTTAATAACTATACAGATGTTGGCTTAAGATTTGAAGTCTTGGACAGCTATTGATTGAAATAACTGTGCTGTGGGTTACATTTTGGGTTAGAGTTTCATACCGTACACACACACAAATACTAGTTTTCACATTTGCCACATTTCTTTGTTTCCGTTCCTTTTAGTACCTCTTTTATTCTTGGTTTACACATTTAATTCAAGAATTTAATCTTTCCAATCCTATTTGACACATATTAAGAATAATATTTCAACTCTAATCTTAAATTTGATACTATAATCTTAGTAAACATTTATCATGGCTACGCGATTGTATCTCATAACTATTTGTTAATTAATTTTTTAAACAAATATTTAGCTTCATATCTAAATTCCATTTATAAATAATTGACTCTACATTATGAAAATGCATATACAATACATGTGTGTGTGTGTATATATATATATATAACTCATAAACATACAATATATATCATATAGTACAAGTCAAGCCTAGTTGACAAAAGTATAATCCATGATGAGCCATGAAAATCTCATCCTTAAATCCTATATAGGCATTGGTAAGGAGAGAGAGTGATCACAGCATATATGTACAAACCTACAAATCGGCTCAAAAGCTAACCTACTGATACATGGAAAAAATTTTGCTCTTTATATGAGTTAAAACTCAATGACGAATCCAACATATATTAAACATTATATAAGGTACAATACATAAACAAATCAAACATTATATAAAGGTACATTATATATTAAACATTAATATATAAAAGTACAATATATACAATCAATCCAATAAATAACAAATTATCTAGATACAATAAGTATGCAATGCAAGTCCATTTCATTCGGTAATGGCTCAATATGTCATATACCACCCTCGGTTTTCAATATAACAAATCTCAATAATCTTTCCTCTAAAGGTCTAGGCACATCCGATAGAATTGACCTATAAGTCTGATCAAATAAATCAAATAAATCGTTGGTCAGCCCAATATAATAAAATAGATTCTAGATGTGGCACCTATGAATTTTACCCTGCACAGTAATTCGTTTCATGTACCTTGTCATATAACCAATATTTCCAATAAAATTGCATATAACTAAACACATTAGTCATACCATTCCTTTTAAGCTATATGAAATCAGATGTACGACATATACACGATGTATCTCAATATGATTTTCAATAACTCATATATTTTTTTCTGGCATATTAACATCAATACTAGAGTGCGTATCAATAAGAATTCACCAATAACACATAATCACACCATAAACAATAGGCAATGCCAATAATTTCGTGTATTTTATATAAGCTCACAACAATAATGATATATAAGATGATATACAAATATAGCACATAAAGCACGCAATGGATTCACTCATAAGACAAAACAAGTTTGAGTCCCTTAGCTCACCTCTGGAGCCTCTCCACAATCCTTCTTACCTAATACACATAATCACACCATTTCCTTTCAATACAGAACACGTAAATACCATTATATGCATGCGACCCTCAAATGATGCATATTTCAATGTTGACACTTTTAATATGTGCTTAGACATACAAGTTGGTATGATTTAAGACATTCTCATATGTTTCAGACCACTGTCTTAGGCATCTAATATTCAACGGCAGTTGAAGGAATGCAAATTAAGCCTTTTACACATTCTAGCCAGTTTGCATTATCCTCTCTCGTCAACAACCAAAAGTACTCAATCCATTCTCAAATTTTAACCACATATAAAACACATGTAAGGGTTTACTTACACCAAAAATCAAACTCTAAATCGTTCAAATGAGGTCTACGCATAATATTGAACTACAGTTTCAACACAGAACTTTTCAGATTATACCTGTTTACACTTATTCATATCCATTATCTGTTATAGTCATACGTAGGCTCTAAAACCTTACAGAAATATACTAGACACACAAATAAACAACTTTTATGTTTTACACTAAGCACAAAATGAATTTGTTCTTCTTCTTTAAGTTGTGATTTTATCATGTCTATCTTAAGCATAAGGTGGTGAGGTGCTTAGGAAATCCAATCAAAAGCTTCCATTTTCCTATCAACCCCTTCTCTTATGTTTTTGACACCTAATCAGGCCTAAAACTACAGAATTATCAACGTAAGTTAATAAATTATTATACATTTATCTTATTGTAATTATAAAATCACCTATTTACCTCTCTTTCGTCATTATTTGACTTTTGAACCCTAATTCTCTTACCGATAAACCCTTTATCACTCTCATAAGTTTTTTTTACTAAAACATTTTCAAACTATATGGGCAATTGGGAATATAACATATGCAATGTCACATCAATGCACATATCATGTATATATCGTATGCAACACATGCTCGTGTATATACAAGTTTGGTCATTAGGGAGCAAACTACATGTACTTTTTTATGTCATGGCTATATACAATTTTTTTTTCTAGGGTTTTAGAACTCGGTTTATTTTTCTTCCAACCCTGAAAATATCAGAAAACCTCCCTCTAGCTCCCCATTAATTTTGTATTGTTTTTGCATTTGTTTCACATTAAAAAAGTAGCCTCTAATGAAAAATCGTGACTTTTTTGAAAGAAAAACCCATGCAACGTTGTTCAACTAATTTGTTCGATCAAAATATGGCCTCGTGAATTCAATGGGCGTGTAACTAATTGGTAATAGAGACAACTTCAGTGTTGAGAAATTACGAATTCGATCCTCATGAAAGCAAATTAAATGACTTATACAAAAAAATGGTCTCATGAATTTATTTCGTTCTTTCTTTTACACAGGATGCAAAGAAAGAAAAAAGGAGCAATTACTATGACATCTCTATGTTTTATTGTAATATCTTATTACGTTCATAAGTTTTGAAAAGAGTCTTATTGCATCCCTGTTTGTAAACTGCGTCAGTCCAAAACACATTCTGAATACATAATCCTCGTATCACAGATTCTGCATAAAATATTTATATGCAAATTAGAAGAAATAGATACGAAGATTAGGTATTCAGGATGTGCTCTGAACTGATATAATTTACAAGCAGAGATGCGATATAAGCACTTTCAAAACTTAAGGATGTAATGAGAAATTACGATAAAACACAAGGACGCCATTGTAATTCCCCTATGATAAAAAAATGGAGGAAATCCACTGGTTCCTTAATTTAGACCGGCATTACGAAAATCAAAGTCAAAACAATGTATTATTGTGGCATCAAATTATTGTACGACATTGTAATTGCAATTCCTTAATTTCCACACCATCATTCATAAAAAAAAAAATTCTACACCATTTAACACGTAATTGACATAATGTATTCTTTGATAACTACAACGTCAATGTTGACATTATTGGACCGGCGTCCAACCATATGCAACAAAAGGCCAACAGATTAAACATTGACACTTTACCGAATCCCTCTATACACATATATTCAGCATTCATAACTAACACGATTCTGATCAAGACAACACATTTTGACATGGGTTTAGTAGAAAAAAAATCGAGTACGATGTTTCAGTTCAAAATCTGCATATTGTTTTATGCAGTAGTAATAACATGGGGTTCGTTGCTAAAAGTAGCAGAATCAGACTCTGGAACCAATCTACTAGGTCTCGGTTGCAGCCTTTACAACGTTTCGAACTTGTACAACTTCAACAGCAATCTCAACGTAACCTTCAAGAAGCTGAGGTCACAGCTGAACTGTTCCGCAACTGGTTGTTTCACTTTAGCTTCAACTCAAATCCGCAACTGCTCCGCTGCTAATGGTGCTCGTATTATCTACGATGGTGCATCCTCAGGGATCTCTTTTACATGTTTTTATAGGTGTTTTTCTTGAGATTTGAATTTGTCTAAATTGAGATTATAGTATTCACTTATGAATTTGTCTAAATTGAGGTTTTTCCTCATTTTTGTATTTATTTACGATAAAAAAATATATATCTCCTTTTTTTATGAACATTTATTGAAAATTTTTACATCTCTGAGTGTTTTGAGTGATCACTAATAACAAGTATTTGTTACAATTCGTGATTTACTTTTTCAAGTTTTATAAATTCTATGATGGATATTCTTTTTACATTTTGTGCTTTTAATGGTCACCATCAGAGTGTAAATGTAATAGGTTATTTTCCTATTCTTCTCTATGAGATGTGTCTTAATGTAGAGTTTTGTCTTCGGTAAGTCTTAGGTAAGTCAAATACTTGTTTATTGGTTGACTCCCATTTCCGAAAGTCAATTTTTACAAGAGTGCTTCTCAACTATTTGTATTTGGTGCCATACAGTATCAAAATGGCAGATAATTGAGGATTGTGCAAAGTTAAAGAAAAGATACAAGAGCAAACTCGAATAAGCATTTAAAAGAAAACTCATAAATATATGATAATTTCATTAATCGACCATATAAATTCGAACAATATATATTAGACATATACCCATAATTTTCTTTTTGTTTAAATTATTTTTGAAATAGTTAATTTGTTCACCTCCTTCAACAAAAATCTTGATTGTACCACTGTCGAACATGGTGATAAATTGATGTAGACAACAAGGGGTTTAACCTTTGATAGACTCAGACATTGTTGTATAGATATTGTAAATAGAAGGTTAGTGAGCAATTTTGATCTAATGGCTTTGAGACGTGTTTTGATAGACCTCATTAAAGTCAATGTAAGGGACCGACTCCATGGTTTTAAACTTTAAGGGATGAAAATGTAGATTACGCTAAACTTCAAGGACTCAACAATAAATGATCCATGCTGTATAGCTATCATCTTTTGTGTAGCCTGTGTTATTCCAGCGTAAATTTCTGTAAAAAATTCTGGATTAACCAAAAAGAAAAATAAAAGAAATGGAATATTTTTAATTTTAATGCAATTGCATTTCTTTTAAAAGAAAAAAAATGGTAATTGACATATTTCCTTGTGGAGTAAGAATCATGCTCTTTATGAAAGAAAAGGAATTGTCTTTTCCCCTTGAAGCGGCTATCATTTCTAGATATGAGTGCTGACCATTATGAAGTAATAACAACACTAATCTCTATCAGAGATAGAAATTTCATTGATCAAAGAAATATCAACTACAAAAATTTTTCATAAAAACTTCATTTTTTCGTCAACATGCTTCATCTTTTGCAATGAAACCAAAGCAAAAGTTTAAATCAAACTGAATTTGAAGAAAGGTCAACTTTGTGGATTTCATTGTAAGGTACGAGAGCAGTGATTTTTATGGGTTGGGAACTAGCGATGGAAATACTGCATTTTGCGGGAACAGAACAACATCAGCACCAGCCGCTGCTTTTCGAACAGCCACCGAAGAGCTGTTGCAAGAGCTTGAGGTTGCAACGCCAAGAATAAATGGCTATTACGCAGCCAGCAAGAAGGAGGTTATAGGTGCAGATAATGCCAGCGTATATGCCATCGGACAATGTGTTCAGACCATTGAAACAAAAAATTGTGAAGCTTGCTTGAATGTCGCTATTGGCAACCTTCAAAGATGTTCTAATGCTGACGGTATGTCAGTTGACTCCGGATGCTTCATGAGATTTTCAGACCAAGCTTTCTTTCCTGATAACCAGACTATCAATCTCAATCACTTCTTGAAAACAAGTAAGACCTACATATCTGCCATACATAGGAGTTACATATTCGATTAACACTATATATAAGAGGGGAAAACTAAATGCAAATAATGGACTTCAACTAAAAAATATGCGGAAATCATAATATAGTATCTTTATCACCTAAAAATATGTCAAAAAGGACTATGTTTACTGAACCACTATAACATCTATGCTAACTGGTTATATGTGCTGTTGTTGTGCTCTTACAGAAAGTTCTAGCAAGAAAGCACTTATTGGCGGAGTGGCTGGGGGTGTAGGATTCATTTTGCTTCTATTTGCATTGTTTATTTATTGCAAACTATCAAGGAAAAAGAAAGAGAAACATAGAGGTAAACTAGAATGCAAAAGTAATGATCTCCGTTTGAATGCTTTGTTGCAAATGTTCATAAAATTCTCACACAAAGGAAAAGGAGAATGTCATTGAGCAGCAGTAGAGTCCTAAACTACAGTGATAAAGACCAAGATAAGGCACCAATTTGGAGAAACACTTATAAAAGAAGAGTTTTGCAGGATCCAATTTGTTAGCACATGGACTATTCATAATAACGTGAATGACAATCCTCAACGATCAGAAGAATATCTATATCTTCACTTCTTCTAAGCTAGCAAGAACAATATCTAGACAGCAGTAAACACAATGAAATAATTAAAGAATTCCTATGAAGCTGCAAAACAAAATTTAAAAACCTTATTTTTGTTTGAATAATTACTATTGCTAACAAATCAATTGCCTAGTTTTGAAGGTGCAGGTGATATACTGGGTGCAACTGAGTTGCGAGGTCCTACAAATTACCGTTAAAAGGACTTGAAATCTGCAACACAAAATTTCAATGAAGAAAATAAACTAGGAGAAGGAGGTTTTGGTGATGTATACAAGGTGAAATAAGAAATGAACAAATTTGAGACAACTGAAATGATATATTTATGTCTTTAATTGTTTTTACTGTTTTATGGACTCTTACTAATTAATATATTGGTATGTCCATAAACAGGGCACTTTGAAAAACGGAAAAGTAGTTGCAGTAAAGAAACTAGCTCTAAGCCAATCCAGCAGAGCAAAGGAAGATTTTAGAAGTGAAGTCACAATTATTAGCAATGTTCATCATCGTAACCTTGTCCGACTACTTGGATGCTGTAGCACTCCTTGTCTATGAGTACATGGAAAACAGTAGTCTTGACAGATTCTTGTTTGGTAAATTCTCTCTTTTTTATCAGACTGATTTTTTAAGAAAAGTCATTATAACTTTTTTTGGCTAATATTGCAAGTACTAATTTTTTTTTCTTACATATGTTACGGGAGGTCACCCATTCCACAGCATCTAGTGAAGGCATATACCTTTTAAAAAAAAACATAACTTAGATCATGAAAGTTGACTCTTTTTTTTTTTCAGTTGCCTATACAATTTGCTTTTGCTTTATGAGTAATGAGGTTTTCACTTGACCTTACATAGCATTAGTTAAATGCTTAGATAGAATTTTCACGTGATGATCCCTTAAGGATGTATGATATTCATGAGGTTCAAGAGTAGAGCAGGTTGCAGAATTCTAACTTAGTAAGTTGTACGAAATACTGATATATTTTTTTAAGAATAAAGATACCACATCAGCATACTATAATAATTCTTCACATGCAAGCAAAATTGTTTTCCAGCAGCAAATATGCAGTTGTTCTTGCTTAAGAATTATCATGCATAAGAAGACTCAACATTTCAGCAATACTAAGTAGCTATTCCAACAAACACTTCAAAGGATTATGAAGCAATAGTTGTATCTTTTCTTTGGGATACAGGCAATAGACGAGGATCCCTTCATTGGAAACAACGTTTTGACATTATCCTAGGCACAGCTCAGGGTCTTGCCAATCTGCACGAACAATTCCATGTGTGCATCATTCATCGGGACATAAAATCTAGCAATATTCTTCTCGACAATAATTTCCAGTCAAAGATAGCAGATTTTGGGTTAGCAAGGCTTCTTCCTGACAACCAAAGTCACGTTAGCACTAAATTTGCTGGGACACTGTAAGTAACATTTTCAATTGAATTGTTTCTTCTTGAATGTGGTAGAACATCTTTCACTGGTGAAATTGACCAACCTTGGATTTTCCCTTTTCCAACTCTTTCTGTTCGCTGCAAACAAGACTCAAATAAAATCTTATCAATAATACATGTATATATTGTTCAGACTTGATTTATAAAATTAAAACTCACTGAATGATTGGCAACGTTGAATTAGGGGATATACGGCACCTGAATATCCATGGACAATTATCAGAGAAGGCAGATACATATAGCTATGGTGTCGTTGTTCTTGAAATCATTAGCAGCAAAAAGAGCAGCGATATGATAGATGACCTTAACGCTGAATATCTTCTCAAACGGGTGAGTCCTTAACTGAGAATAATTTTTTACATTCCTCTTGAAGTCACACGTTTGGCTTCAGCTCCTCATTAACAAAAGAACAGGTAATTTATGATAAACCAAGATGATGTCAGGTACAGATCTGCCTTCATTAGCTTATTGCATGAATCTTTGATCTCATATCTATTACTGTAATCATCTCTTTATAGGCATGGAACCTACATAAGAATGGCAAACAATTGCAATTGGTGGACGAGAGCTTAGATCTGGATGATTATGAGGTAGAAGAAGTTAAGAGAACCATTGAGATTGCTCTGATGTGCACTCAGTCCTCACCTACGTTGAGGCCAACGATGTCTGAAGTTATTGTGTTGCTATAAAGTAGGAGTTCAATGGCAACCGGCCACTAATTAAGCCTGCCTTCATTGAGTCTGAGATGAGGATTCATAAAGCTCAAGAAAAATCAACATCCACAGCATCATCCAATTCCAATGCCAATGTTTCCATCACTGAGGTGTCAGGTCGCTGACTTACAGAACTCTGCTACAAACTAGTAACAAATAGGATCTCAGTCTTTGTTGATGTATCATAACATTTCTTCGATGTGCAGGTTTTAGAATCCCACTTGGAATCTTCATCTTCTCGTTTTCCTGCCAATTTCATTGTACCTCTGCAAGTTGAATTGTCATAGCGAACTACAAACCCATTTGTGAGTCCATTTGCAAATTATCATTGTGAATGTAATCACCA
>CAODLS010996188.1:0-10518 GCA_948243855.1 Flueggea neowawraea | reverse complement strand
TTATGTGTTCTTACCTGGCTGAAAGACCACTCCACGTAATAGTGAGGAACACATATAAGTGTGGCAAAAGAACCTGAGACTATAGCTTCGTAATCTTTAGTGCAATAAGAAAGTTGGCTATTAAGTGAAATGATCCACTTAACAATAACCACCTAAAGAACCTATGACAGTCTTTAGTGACAGTCAACCTCGATTGTAGCAAGTCGAGATCAAGTATCATTTAGTAAAGGACTTGGTTGCACAAGGTCAAGTAAATTTGAGTACAAGTTGAAGTGAACTTGGAATATAAGTCCATGCGAGACAAGATCGCAAGATCCGTTAATAAAAGCCTACAAAGAATAAGTTCCTTAAGACCCATATAGCACACGAATTGTGTAATCCCTTAAAATATGATCTTTAATAAGATCATTGTTGGCAATACACGAGCACAAATGTTGAGAGTTGATATTTGTTGTAGCGTTACGTGTGAAAGCATATTGGACAGAAAAGTAACCCACTCACACGGGTGTTTACCTTAGTTTTCCTAGTCCGTTGGGGGAAGAACTAAGATTAGACTGATTTTGAACGTAGAGAGAGATATTGAGAATGTTCATAATCAAAAGGTCGTCTTACATTTTACAGTCGTGAGTTCATTGTAAAATGACAAGAAAAAGTCGTATTTAAAGAGTCATACGCCATATAATGAATTCCTATGCAGATCATTAAATGATCAAATGCTAAAATTGATAGACTTTTAGCATATTCTATTTTAAAACCAGAAGTAATCCTGTCAAGTGTGGATTAAAGTTAGATGGCAAAATACATCGTAACCGAAACTTTTGTGAGGTCTTTATAATGTTGTATAAACATGCGCTCCTCTAAGGGAAGAAAAGAACACCACAACACATGATCATACCATGTGTGTTATATACACGACTATAGGGATGTAAAAGATTGATAAATGATCTCACTTTTTCTAGTGTGAGACAATACCGTGAACATGTGGTTTTCGGTACTACCTACCCTTCAAACCCTTAACACATTCAAAACATGTAGTTAAATTTGTCTACTCTAGCTTGCCGTTAATGGTCATGATTGATTCGACCAAGCGTGTCAAGCTGGGAAAGTAAACTTAGCTATGTGGATTGTCTGGTGTAAGAGGGAAAGTTTGTTTATAGATGCATTCGCATTAGTCTTAAAAGTTTGCTTAGTCGACTCTCATGTAGTGTGACACATGATGTGTAAACTATGAGTAAAGCTTTCGTGAGATCGAGTAGTTCGAAAGCAGCTATTGTGTGGTTACGAACTAGGGGAACACATGTTTTCAGCAGTTTGTGCTACTGTTGCATACACTTTGGTAGAAAGGAGTTGCTCTAGGAGAAACGCTTTTTAGCAGGATTGAGATATGAGCTGTTATATAACTCTAACAGGTGTATAGCAATTACGCTCTCATCGTATGCTGGTCGCGTAGTCTATTTTTCTGTATGACACGAGATCTTCATCATGATTGGAATTAGTTTCATCATGATACGTGACGAGTTAAGGTACCGTCATATGCGAGTGGGAGATGTTGGAAAAAGTGGTCCGCCCATGACGGGTGAACCGAACTCGGTTGGTCAAGATTTGAACCGGGACAATTGACCGAGACCATTTGACGAGCCTAATTGAGATGGACCCATAAAGCCCATTTGCTAAGCCCATTGAGCTCAAACCCATTTAAGGGCTTATAAATATGAGTGAGGAAAGAAAAGAATAGGACAGGAAAAAGAAAAGAAAAAATAAAAAAAATGAGGCAGGGAGAAAACGTTTCTCTCTTCCCTCATCCTTCCCTCCATCTTCCTTTCTCTATCTCCTTCCTCCATCATTCATCGTTTGTCGATCCTGATCCGAAGTGGCATCTAGGCTGCAAAACAGACGAACACTCCCGTGAACAATTCGATCGTGGTTTGCTCGCGAGACCAACATAGTCCCGATCCTGACCTTTGTCTTCTGCTGCTGTTTGGGTTGAGCTTCCACAGGAATCGAGGTAGGTAACTTGAACCTACTATTATATACTGCTTATTTGTTAAATCGGTAGGTAGATTCTTTCACAACTAATGGCTTTAAAGTTGGACTCTGGGTGCTATGGAGCAGGAATATGCAGGTGTTTATCCTTAATAACTCAATACATTGTCTTCATTTACAGATTAATATCAATCAACAGAAGAGTTTTTATCTTACTTGTACTTATGATAGTCCGAATGGTAAGTTGCGCAGTAGACTATGGGAAGAGCTGATTTATTTAAAAACTATTGTTGGTCCGGGCCCGTGGGAAATATGAGGTGATTTTAATGCTAAATTAACTATGGATGACAAACAAGGTGGGTCAACCTCCGGTAGAAATAATTGTGGATTGTTTAGACAATGGTTTCAATGTAGTGATATGTATGATTTGGGTTTCCAAGGGTCGAAGTTCACATGGTCTAGAGGTAATTTGTTAGAGAGGCTGGATCGATTTTTTTATAACGATGAATTCATTGAAAGTTTCCCCAGTGATATGGTTTTTCATTTACCAAAACTCCACTCGGATCATCGTCCCATTTTGTTGAAAACTAATAGGTCTTTTAATGTGAGACAGTTGCGCCCTTTTCGATTCATTAATGCTTGAGTTATTGGCCTTTCATTTGATGATTTGGTTTCAGATAGTTGGAGTAAAGGGAAAGGTATTTTAGAGTCTAAAAATTTTTTGGCTGCTACTAAGAAATGGAATAATCATAAGTTTGGTAACATTGACAAACGCAAGAGCGAGCTTATGAACCGCATCAAAAGGACAGAGAAGGCTATTGAGCAGAGATACTCTGAACATCTGAATGCTAAGTTGACAGATTTGCAAAGAGAATTTGAGAAAGCATTGCTTCAGGAAGAAATGTTCTAGCAACAAAAAGCCCGGTGTGATTAGATAAAACTAGGAGACCGCAATACCAAAATTTTCCATACCAAGACTAAAGTGCAGTATGCGAGAAACCGTATTGACATACTTAAATTGGATGGCAGAACTTGGTGTTGTGAGGAAGAGAAATTCAAACAAGGAGCGGTGGATTATTTTTGTGATTTGTTTACTAAGGAGGAGGATCAACTTCCCTACTATCAATATAAGGGTATGTTCCCAACTTTGAATGAAGAGGATATTAAACGGATGGGGAATCAAGCGACTCCTGAGGAGGTAAAAGCTGTTGTTTTGGAAATGAGTCCGTAAAAAAATAGCCGTATGGCATTAATGTTTTCTTTTACCAGCAACAGTGGCATCAAGTTGGACCTTCAGTGGTGGAGTTTGTTCAGGCAACTTTTGATTCCGGCTCTTTCCCGGTGGAGATCAACAAAACGCTTATTGTTCTCATTCCTAAAGTTGAAACCCCGGAGTCCTACAACCAGATGAGACCCATTAATTTATGCTCTGTATTTTATAAAATTATTACGAAAATCGGGCTAACAGATTAAAATTGGTGTTGCAAGAATTGATAGGTCAGGCCCAAACGAGCTTTGTGTCGAGAAGGAACATTATAGAGAATACCATTATGGCATAGGAAATTATCCACTCAATGAGAAGTAATAAAAAGATAAAGTACATGGCTCTTAAAATTGACCTCCAGAAGGCCTATGACAGATTGAGATGGGAGTTCATAGCAGACACGCTTAGGGAAGTCTCATTCCCTAACAATGTTATTATTCTCATCATGTTCTGTGTCTCCTCTATTAGTATGCAGGTCTTGTCGAATGGTAGCGCAACTACAGAGTTTTGGCCATCAAGAGGAATTAGATAAGGAGATCCCATCTCTCCTTACCTATTTGTACTCTGCATAGAGCGATTTGCACACGCAATCAATCGACACCAAGAATTGGGCATTTGGAAACCATTAAAAGTATACAGGTCCAGGCTTTCTACCAGTTACCTTTTCTTTGCAGATGACCTTTTATTATTTTGCAGGGCAAATTGTGAGCAATTATTACTTGTTAATAAGATCCTAGGAGAGTTTTGTGCAGCTTGAAGATAAGCAATTAATAAAGACAAATCTATTATGTACTGCTCCAAAGGCATCTCTCAAACGGAAGCGAGGGTGCTGAGTAACATGATAGGGTTTAAACTGGAAGATGATTTGGGATGCTACTTAAGGGTCCCTATACTCCATAAACGTGCTGTTAAATCGGCTTATCAAATGGTGGTGGATAGAGTCATGAAGTGTCTTTCGACTTGGTATGCCAAAAGTCTATCTCTGGTGGGGAGAGCTACTTTAATCCAAATTGTTATTAATGCCCTACCAGTTTTTACTATGCAAACTACCTTGCTGCCAGTAGGGATTATTAACTAGATTGAAAAGCTTTGTAGACAATTCTTATGGGAAGGAGAATCGGGTCATAAACCTGTAAGCCTTGGAGCGTGGCAAACAGAATGTCAACCTAAATCAAGAGGTCTTGGGATTAGAAATTTGTATTAGTGTAACATAGTGTTTATGATGAAGTTGGCTTGGCACCTGATTGCATCTAAAGACAAGCTATGGGTTCAACTTATGTGGGCTAAGTACGTGAAGCGAGCTACGGATATCTGTATGAGTCTTAACAACAACAGAGGATCATACTTGTGGAAAGGAATTTGTAAGGCTTGGCCGAAGGTCCTTGAAAGGGTGGTTGGATAGTAGGTAATGGTCAAAGAGTTAAATTCAAGAAAGACGAGTAGGTGGGAGATCAAAGGCTTCTTGAACTTGCTAATGCAGCGACGGGTCATACTGATAGTAATAACATTGTCAAGGATTATACCACAAGCGATGGTAATTGGTACATGGAGCTTTCGTAATATTATGCCTGAACTTGTGTATGATTTGATTGTAGGGGTTAAACCTCCTTGTGAGGAAGCAGGTATGGATCAAGTTTATTCGCGTTGTACTAGTGGAGGAAATTTCTCAACATCCACTTCTTATGAAATGTTAGGTGAATCGTCTTGGCACCAAAAAACAAACAACTGGGATGTAATCTGAAAATTCAAAGGCCTTCAAAAGGTACACACTTTTCTCTGACTTCTTCTTCATAATGCTCTTTTCACTAATGAACAGAGAAACGAGAGGCATCTGACTACTAACCTATACTATGATTGCTGCCCTGACCAAGTGGAGTCATGGGGTCACATCCTTAAGAATTGTGTCTCTGCCCAAACTGTCTGGAAAAACTGGTAGAAGAAGGTTGGCTTCCTACATGAAGATAATGAATCTTGGATTGTTAATAACCTGAAGAACAACAAGAAGAACAACGAAGGGACCCCATGGAGCATTGTTTTTGGTATGGCTTACTGGTTTTTGTGGAAATGGAGAAATGAACATGTTTTCACTAGTAAGATCATCACCAGAATGAGTGAACAAGTTAAAATGTATGTGAAGGAGCATACATTGCAATGCAAAAAATTCAAACATGTCTTGGAAGGAACCTAGAAGTGGGGCGAAATTGGGATGGAAACTGCTGAATGGGCAAGTGAAAGTCAACACTGATGGGTCTCATATTCTTTCGTCCAGTTATGCGGCTGGGTTGTTGAGGGATGAATAAGGTAATTGGATAAAATGTTTTGTGCTAAACATTGGGATCTATAACCCTCTTACTGCTAAACTCTGTGAGTATTTATAGAGGTATAGAACTAGCTTGGAGAGAGGGCTTTAGGAATATTTGCATTGAGAGTGACAACCTAATTGCCATTAATATGATCAAGAGGAAGGACATGATTGCCAACTAGCAATGGGCACTTATTGACTCAATCAAAAGACTAGCAAAAAATAACTGGGAAGTTGAATTCAGGCACATCTACAGAGAGGGTAATGGGGTTGTTGATTGGTTGGCTAAGCAATGTCACAGCTTCCCCAAAGGACTCTAGGTCTTGACCAACCCCCTTATCGATTTGCGAGAGAAATTAGATACAGACAAGCATCGCCATACTAGGCATAGCAATAATCTTTAGTTTCTCTATTTTTGTTTGTTTCTGTTTTGTTTCCGTTTTGTTTTGATGTTTGTGATTTGCTCTGTTTGTAGTATTCATCTACCACAAGCGAGAGTTTTAATAAAATTATAAGGTATCGTTCTTTTTCAAAAAAAATCATGGTATATTTCATTGATTTTATGTTCCTATTTATTCTCCTCTATTAAAGCAAATTGAAAGCAAGTCAAATTGTCTTTTATGTAAATATTATGATGCGTTTATTTAGTAATGAAAGATATTAAAATACTGTCTTTATGTGCAATTAGTTTCAATAAATGATATATTTGTGTTAAATTGAAGTTATAAATGAGCTGGTTAATTATAAAAAAAGACTCAATTCGTACAGAATAAATGAAATATCTAAAAGTGAATAGGGTAATTTTCTCTTAACTCAATATCATACCGTCGAGATGGAGCAAGTGGTTTTATAGGTAGAAAGTGGTAATTATGAGATTCACTTATAAAATTTTGTAATATTTCTTCCATACGTATATTGTATGTTTATTATAGATACATATTACAATATTTCTTCCATACACGTGGGACCTTTCAAATTCACGGTTACGTATTTTCAAATTCACGGCGTCTTATTTATATTTTGTTGATACGTTGTTGATTTGTTGTTGATGTTTTCCGTATTTTCAAATTCAAGGTGTCTTGTTTATATGTTGTTTGAATGTTATTTATATGTTGTTAATTTTTTTTGTTTATATATTGTTTATATATGTTGATATCTTGTTTATCTGTTGTTCTCAAATTCATGGCATCTTGTTTATATGTTGTTGATTTTATATATTGTTTGAATGATGTTTATATGTTGTTTTTAAATTCAAGGCTTCTTATTTGTATGTTGTTTAAATATTGTTTGAATATTGCTTATATGTTGTTGATATCTTCAATATACAATAAACAAATTCTAAATAAATTTAAAAAAAAATTCATAAATCTGTAATTTATAAAGTTGGCGATATAAAACTATAATTTTAAAATTTTTACTTAAAATATTAATAATGGGCCTCGTCAATTCTTAAATTATGAATCTGGATTGCACGTATGCGAAAATAGCCCGTGTAGAAACCTGCAACAGCCCAACCCATCTGACGTTAGCGCGTCGGCCTTTGAAGCCCAAAACATGTCCAATATCCCTTGAACGTGTCACAAAAACCAGAATTTGCAGCTTGGCTTTCCTCTTTTTTCTTTTTTGGTCGGATACTCATACTCTAGCTAGTCAAATGCCACAATGTGGCAAAGCAAAATACAACCAATTATACCCGAAAGAGTTCAAAATTATAAAAATACTTTAAAATTATAAACCTACAAGCTTTATTCAATTTTCACGCTTATCATTGCTTAGGTTTTAATTTACAAAAAAATAATTTGCATATTCAAAATTACAAAAATAAAGATTGGATTTTTTTTTGTTTTAATCAGCTTTTATTTGGTTTTTATTCAATTTTTATTTGATTTTCTAAACTTCAGACTAACTTTCATTTAATTTAATTTAATTTAATTTGGTTTTTATTTAATTTTGATTTAATTTTTTATTTTATCTTTTATATGGTTTTTAATATATTTTTTTTTTGGAGAAATGAACTCTCTCTCTCTCTCTCTCTCTCTCTCTCGCTCTCTCTCTTTGTTTTGTATATATGAGTTTTCATTTTTTTTATGTGCTTTTTCTCGGTTGTTTTTAATACATAAAAAGGAGAAGCCAACAAAAATGATGATAAACCAACCAAAAACCAATTTAAAACAGAAAATAAACTAAATGGAAACAAATATAGAAAATCGAACAAAAAAATTTAAAAACCATATACAAACAAAAAAAAACCATATTAAAACCAAAAAAGCACCTATCATAAGTAAAGAATAATCAAATAAGGTTCAAATATGAAAATAAGAAGGAAATAGAGAATTGAAACATAAATTTGAAAAAAAAAAAAGAATTAAAACCGTTTGAAAAGCTCAGGCTTAGCATGAAAACGAAAAATTCCCTCTGTCGGAATTTTTTTTTCAAACTGGATCACTTTCATTAAACTAAATCAACAGCTATAGCAGTAGGAAGAAAAAGGGTGTTGATTCTATTTAGTCAGAACTTGGCTAGCCCCTATGTACAGTGTCGAAAACAATAATCGCTGCTTCTCGGTTTCTTGGTTAAAAATCTCTCCATAGATGATAAACTAGATCAAAAAACAAAATAATAACAAATTTAAGTCCATTCAAATCACTTCACCCAACAATTCAATAATAAATTCAAAAATTCATTCAACAATAACTCCAACAAATTTAACAATAAATTCAACAATCCATTCCTAAATTCAACAACAAATTCAATAATCTCTCCAATCATAAATTGAAACAATAAATTCGACAATCCATTCCTAAATTCAACAATCCATTCAACCTTAAATCCCTAATTAAATCTGAAATTTGTCAAAAATAGAAACAAAGGAAAATGGACTTACCAAGACAGTGTGGCGTGGGAGAAGGGAGCAACGGTGGTGAGATGTGGACGGAGGGAAAGGAGAAGTGGTCGGCGAAGGATGGAGGTGTGGCGTGGAGAAGAGGTAGCGGCAGAGATAATTGAGAGAGAGAGAGAGAGAGACTAAAATGAAACGAAGGGGATTGTTGAAATTTGAAAACGTCGGCCTTGTTGGAAATTAAGAGACCAGGGCGTTTTGCCTTGGTCCACTATTTTTTTTCTTTTAAGTTGTGGGTAGAAAACGAAACGTCGTTTTCTCCCTGCACTTTATTATTTTTTAAAAAACCTAGGATGAAACGACATTGTTTCGTCATGGATTTCAAAATTAAAAAAAAAAGATAGGAGATTTTCCTTGTCTCCCTCTTCCATGAACCCAGTTGGCTATCTAGGGACGAAGCTCCACCAGAGGGGAACTCCTATGGCTCTTCTCTGATGAAAGGGGGTGCTCTGATACCTCCTTGCCCCTTAATAGCTCCATCCTCGAGAGGGAAAGGGGGATTGAGAATCCCAATACGTAGCGTCTGACATAAAACTTGATGCTCTAGTTAGCGTATGAGCAACGATGTTCGCAAACCTAAGAGTACATCTACCGCGTGGAATTATTTTTCTTGCATATTCCGCTTAATTTCCTCTAAGTCGCATCACTTTGAACATCTTTCTTAGCCCATAAATAGAAAAATAAAAGACTACGATGGGAATGAAAAACATACATGGTCACTAAATTTCAATTTTTGTTCAATTTGATCATATAACTTCAATTTATTTTAATGTGATTATCAAATTTCAATTTTGTATTTGATGTAATAACTTTTGCTAACTGTCTTATAATTTTTAAATTTTAAGGTAGCGCTTATGTGACATATTTTTTGCGTAGTAAGAATAGCCATGTTATTTTTTGTACAGATAATTAACGAGAGTTATTACACCACATAGAAAAACCAAAATTTGTTAGTGATTAAATTGGAATAAGTTATTGTTCAGCAACCATGTTGAAAAATCGCACAAAATACAATGACTTTGACTAATAACAATAATAATAATTAGAATAAGTGAAGGAAACAACATCGACAAGATTAAGCAAAACGGCGGCAGAACTACTACATTCTTCCTCCTCCTTCCGGCAACAAAAGCGGTTTTGATCATCCACATGTTGTGAATCAACCTTAACATCCACTAAAAACCAATAGTATTTCACAATTGAATAATTCAAGAAACCCCATTTCTTCCTTTGAAAATTCAATTCCAATTTCACAATGAAAAACAATTCAATTCCAAGTTCAGTGACGAAATCAGCAAAACACGCTCTCTTCTCCAGTTCCTAGCTGTACCAATCAATGCGAATAGCCACTATACATGAACTTCTTAAGAGGATTGATTGACTTGCTAAGCTCGGCTTTGTCCTCCTACACCTCTGAAGAAAACCCTACTTCTGTGGGCCCCATGGAGGGGGTGGCCACCGGAGGAGGAACTCCAACGGTTACAAACGAACGCACTGCGTACAAGCTCAAAGGATACTTTGATTTGGCCAAAGAAGAGATCGATAAGGCCGTACGAGCCGAGGAGTGGGGCTTGGTTGATGATGCCATTCTACATTATAATAATGCTCAGCGGATTATGGCTGAAGCCAGTTCCACGCCAGCGCCTTCTTATATAAGCTCCAGGTATTGGATTATTTCTCGTTTTGGTGGTGAAGGAACGATTGTTTATTTGATTATTTTGTGTTGGGATTTAGCCTTTGTTTGTTTCAATGGAAAGGGAGAGAAAAGAAAAGAAAAGAAAGGAAAGGAAATTTGATTTTCTTTCTATTGTTTGTTTCAGTGAAAATGAATGAAAAAGAAGAGAAATGAATTAAAATGGATGGAAATGGAAGAAAATAAAGGTTTGATTTTGTTTCTCACCACATTGGTGGGAAATGGAGGGAAATAGATTTTCCTTTCATTCTTTTCTTTTCCATAGTTTCTTAAGCTTCCAAACAAGGGCTTAAAGAATTGGTTTGTTTGATTGCGATGATAGCGAGAAAGAGAAGGTGAGAACTTATAGGCAAAAAATATCGAAATGGCAGGGTCAG
>CAODLS010996174.1:0-13157 GCA_948243855.1 Flueggea neowawraea | reverse complement strand
GGCTCAAAACAAACAAAGGAGGAGGAGAAACCAATTCGGCAATACCTTGTTTTTGGAGAAAAGCAATTCGGCAAAGATTTTAAGGTATATATATTCGGTCACTTCAATTAATTATGATTACATACAGTGTTCTTGGATGTTTCTTGTGTGGTATTATTGGTTGTTCCGCTGCGTTTGATGTTGTTTATTCGCATAAGAAACCCAACATATGTATCCATGCGTTGTGTTGTGTTATAATTATTTTTTTTCATAAATTTATAGGGTTTTATTTTTCATTAGTTTTATATATGAAAATTTGATTTGAATATGAAATTAAAGCAAGCAAACTAAAATTCACTAGTAAAGGAATTTACAATGAAATAATAAGCTCCCCCTGGAAACAAACTTATATGTTTTGCTGAAAAAAGCTCTATAGTACTAAACAAGGGCAGATCTACATAGGGACCTGCAGGGGCTAAGGCCTCTATTGCCGCTTGAGGAGGGCCTTGGGAGCCCTTTTCAGCGGCAGTTCTCCATGAACCAAGGCCCTGCTGGTTTTCACCAATAAAGGCGCCATAGAGTTATAGGTGAGGTTGTAGTTGTTCTTCCTTTCTGAGCTTTTGTTTAACCACAGGTCGTTTCGCCCCTATGGTAAAAAGAAAAAAAAAATAAGTTGGGTGAAATGGTATAGTTTTGCCCCATTGATTTAAAGAAAAATTGAGAGGTCAGGGCAAAACATTGCATTTTTCCTTGGTCTATTAAAAGCATCCTCTTTCTCTTCCATTTCCTGCAACCACCACGCCAAGCCCAAACCACTCTTCTCTTATTTCTCTTTATTTTTGCTTTGCTCCGTCCAGGGCCCCAATCTCCAGGCCGCGCTGCCACCGCTACACTGCATCGTCACCACCTCGCCAATCACTATGTTCTCTTTCACCGACAATCATTCCTCCCAGCCTAGGTAAGTTGTCCCTAATTTCCTCTCTATTTTTGTGAAAAAATCAATTTTAATTTTATTTAAGGTTATAATTGTTAAATGAAATTATGATTTAAATTTGATATTTTGGATGAAATTGTTGAATGATTGATTGATGGATTTAAATTTTGTTTGAATAAATTTTAATTGCAAGATCAATTGATTTGGGTGAACTTAATTTTATTATTATTTTGTCTATTTTTAAATTTAGTTTGAATAAATTTTAATTGAAAGGTCAATTGAGGAGTAGTGTTGAATCTTCAACAGCTTTCGGCATCTCAGTCACTTCAGATACAAATGAAAAAATGTAAAATAATGAATTGGATTTTAATATAGTTGATATAGTTAGTGACTGAAAATACAAAAACCAATTGAATATTTGATGTGGTATTAGTGACCGGATTAGAAGAGAGTACATATCTAAGGGTCCTTGTCAACCAAAGAGTCATAACTTTCCTTAAAAAAAATATAGGCAACATAACAGAAGTTTTCAACCGAAATAGGTCGAGAAACATCCATGATTGGAATATAGTGTGTGGAAAGATGCTGCATTTTGTTTTTGGTGTTGTCTTTTCAAGCCTATCAATACAAATCATTTTGGGGATGGAGCGTTTGTAAAAGAGGGTTTCAATAATTGGAAGAAGGTACTTGATAGATTTAATGAGCATATGAGAGAAGTTCACAGTACACACAACACGTCAATAATTTTATTTGAGAATTTTAGAAACCAAAGGAAAAGTATCTCTTATAGTTACTCAAGACATGAGCATTCCAAAGGAGTTGCTTGTCTCATTTGCTTGACGACATCTTTGGATGTGATTCATTGGCTTTTACGGCAAGGGTTGCCTCTTTTGTGGGCACGAGAATCATCAATTTCATTAAATAGAGGGAGTTTATAGAGTTTTTAGAATGGTACATTGAACAAAGTGTAGTGGTTGGTGCAGTTACCGAAAAGAATGCTTCTACCAACAATCAGATGAATTGCCCTCAAATTTGAAAGAAATTAACAAATTGTTGTACTGTCAAAACTACACGTGCAATACTAAATGATATTAGAGATCGCACGTTTTCTCTTTTGGTTGATGAGTTTCGTGACATTCTGTAAAGGAACAAATGGCGGCTGTTCTTAGATATATTATCAATAATGGATAGGTTATGGAAAGATTTTTAGGCCTGGTTCATGTCACTGATACTTCTGTAAAATCTTTGAAGGAAGGAAATAACTATCTATTTGCCAAACACAATTTATTTTTATCAAGACTGAGGGGTCAAGGATATGATGGTGTATCAAATATGTGGGGTAAATTCAATGGTTTAAAAACACTTATATTCAAGGAAAATCCTTCTCCTAAGTATGTCCACTCTTTTGCTCATAAGCTCCAATTAGTTGTTGTAAATGTTGCCACAAATCATCAACTGTAAGTGATTTCTTTAATGTTGTTAGTTTGATTATGACTGCATATGGAGGATCATGTAAAAGAGTGGACAAATTCCGACAAATTGAGCATGAACATATTATTGAACATCTTGAACAAGGAGAAATTAGCAGTGATAGAGTCTTAAACCAAGAAACTAGCCTATGTAGACCAGATGACACTAGATGGAGATCACACTTCACAACCTTAAATCTCATAATACTGATGTGGCCTTCAATAGTTGAAGTGCTTGAAAATGTCTACGATGATGGTTGTAATCCAGATACAAGAGGTTTTGCTAAGACTCTTCTTCTGAGGATAAAGACCTATGACTTTGTGTTTGTTTTGGTCTTGATGATACGGATACTTGGATTACAGATGATTTGTCACTTATTCTTAAGAAAGAGATCAAAACATTGTTCAAGCTATATCTTTGATCGACATGACCAAAAAGCAACTGTGGAATTTTAAGGAGAAGGAATGTGACAACTTCTTGATGGAAGTGGGAAAATTTTGTGTGGAAAATTTCATTAATGTTCTTAATATGGGAAGATAACATCAAATCCCATGTTCGCATGAAGCGAGATGGTCGTGTTACTAATTATCACCATTATCGGGTTGAGATTTATTGTGAGGTGATTACACAAATTTTTTCCTTCAATTATATATTTTCTCTAATTAGTACAATTGCACTGCATTGACAACATTTTTTTTCTTATTTGTAGGTTCTTGATTTACTCATACAAGAGATGGAAAATCGTTTCCCAAAGACAAACACAAAATTACTTCTTTGCATGAATTGTCTCAACCTGAATAACTCATTCGCGAACTTCAATGTTGAAAAGTTAGTTCGTCTTGTAGAACTTTATCTAAAAGGCTTCACTTTGGAATAACTTATGATTCTTCTTCATCAGCTTCGAACCTATATTTTCAATATAAAAGATAGTGATGAATTCTCCAGCATTCAAGATTTAGGAAGTTTTGCAAATAAGCTGGTTGCAACTGGAAAAGCTCAAGTTTTCAATTTAGTACATCTTTTGATTGAATTAACATTACTTCTTCCAGTTGCAACTACATCTGTTGAAAGAGCATTTTCTGCCATGAACATTATCAAGACGGATTTGCAGAATAAGATGGGAGATAAATAGATGAATGACCTCTTGGTGGTATACTTTGAGAAAGAAATTTTTTTAACTATTGACAATGAGGCCACTTTGCAACGCTTTGAGAGTATGGCAACATGCAGAAATCAACTATCATCTCTTGATTCGAGTATGCAAAAATAATTGTATATTGCTACATGTATTCGAATATTTTATTTAATTTAATGTAATTTTTCTCTATATATATGTATTCTTTTTATTGTACACACCGTATAACCAGATTCTGACTAAGTAGATTCGACTCATGCTTAGCCAAATCCTGGATCTGCCACTAGTACTAAATGATCTTTGATAGTCACCAAATGCTTTCCATATTATATTTACCAACACATCCTATTAGCCTCCAATAAGCACGATAAAGAACTGAAAAAAAAAGCACGACAAAGATCATTTGTAATGAATAAAAAATGTAGAGTAGTAAGCAATCAAGCCAAGGAAAAGAAAAATGAAATTTGGCATTTGAATTGTTTATACAATCTTTCTATATAATAATATATGCATCTAAACACATTGGAAAGAAATAAGAATGAATTTGCAAAAACTCACAATTTCAGCCAAAATGGCATTCTAAGGAGAGAAGCTGTTGGGTTATTGTTAGAGGTTCCATTGACAATCTGACAAAATTAAGCAAACTAGAGTTAGATACTACGTTATCACTGTTAGAAGTTAAAGTGCAATATTATGTTAAATACTGAAATGACATCAACTTTGTTATTACTAAAAGCAATTTAAGTTAAAGTGCAATATTATCTTTCATTGCCTCAAATGGCTCTAAACATTTTACGGTCAAGAGTAAAAAAGACTTATCAAGCTAAAGAAAATCATTAAATTTGAGTTAGATTTGACCATATCTTTCTAAAGCTAACTTCCAACAAAATGCTTAGTTGAGCTAGTTACTTCTCTTCTGAGATTATATTTACAAATTTCTTTTGATGGAGTGATTCATATATTGTTCTTGTAATATTACTGAGTGTTTGTATGATCTCTTAACATTCATAAAGTTAGGATTCATAAAAAAATTTAAGTATCTGTAAAGCTTGAACTGTAAGAGAGTATTTGCCATTTGAAGCAAGTTTGGTCTATGTCACGATCCGTTTACAGACCATGACCAGTGTCTAAGACAAACTGAACCAGAGGGCCAGCCTATCTCACAGTAGCCTCAAAAAATTAAAAGTGTTACCTAATTTATTCATTTATAAAATCATTTATTGTTCAAAACATATATGATAAAAACAAGTTTACCATATATCAAAATATATAAGAGAATATATATCAAAGTGATATCAGTGAGTAAAATCAAATACAAGTATACGAAAATATAACAAGGCAACCCAGTAATCCCATAGCATCCTGGTGTGGAGCTCTATCATAAAAAACAGAAGAGCCCGATTAAAAGGGCATCACTAACCACAAGACACCTCACTGAAGTCCAAGATGCAGTGTAGTTGCCGAAGTTAAAAACTGTGTACCTGTGAAATATTAAATGTAGGTGAGAAAACTCAGTGAGGAATGATACTTTAGATTACCTCTGAGACATCACAAAAACTGTTTTGAAAATAGTTTTCAAAAATACCACATGCAGATATACGCATACGTAAGTATACACACTATATAAGTAATAGTGTTTCAGAAACCAGTTCGAAATCATTCAAACAAAGTAAACAACATGCGCGCAAGCATCAGATTAATATAATAATACCATAAGCAAAACATAGTATTCGAGATCTAGGACCAAAAATATAATTATGCAAATAGCACCAGAAGCAAAGGTGATGTGGTCTGTTCCAACATTCGATCATAATACGTATGTTTGGCTGGATATACGACTACAAAATTACCCCGGTAACTAAGGTCTTGACAGAGCATTAGTATACCAAAGGCTACGTACTCCGTTTCTAGGCGTCCCATATCAAAAATAAAAGTAATATAATAATATTACATAAAAAACAAACAGCCATACAACAAAGAATATTAGAAACAGAGGGATATATATAATATAATATAATATAATATATATCAAAGTTCAAAAACAGATTGTTGATTATTAAAAAATCATATAATCAGTTTTTATTTAAGTCAATCCTCATATTAGTCCAATTTCAAAAATATGCCCACACATAGTAAAAACAATAGGGTTTTAAGACAGTCTATGTGTCTAAAGATGATATCCACTCACTTAGATGTCTAAGTAAAATCGGTCAGACACCATTATCTAGTGATTGATCTTGCTGGTAAGAACAGAAAGCTGAAACAAAGTTATCAGAAACAAATGTATCAAAAACAAACCAAAGTAGAATGTTGCTACTGTGGTTGCACCGAAATACATGGTTATGCAAATGAAGACTCAGAACCTCAAACGACACCCAAAAACTCATTTCTAACCAAAGGCAACGTTAATCTTTTACATTGCAACGCATGTTATAGGGTTGTTAAACCAAAGGTGGTTAAAATTAAATCCCTCTATGTTTTAATGATAAAAAATGGTGTTTGATACTTAGATGATTTCTCACGCCTATCAAAGTCTCACTCGAGTAATCAACACGTTCATTCGAGTAACATTATGTCCAGAATATTTCACTCAAGTAAACTCAAGTACTTTAGTCGAGTAATGCATGATGACCAAAGTCAAAGATGAATTCTCACTCGAGTAAAATAGATATTCACTCAAGTGATTAGGCCCTCAGCTCAGTCAAGTAACCATTGAAAGCTCACTCGAGTAATTCATATGTCATATCACTCGAGTAATCTGAGAACTTCACTCAAGTAACTTTTTCAGAGCACCAGTTATGAAAATCATACTCGAGCAATAACCATCATTCACTTGAGTAATTCAATTGAGCAGTAAATATGAAGAACAGTAGCTCACTTGACTAACAAGTTGATTTATTTGAGTAATCACATGAAGACAACAAGTTTATACCTACAACTGACAAAATTAGAGTTCAAATGTTGAATATTTGTCGTCCCAACAATTTGAATGAAAGCTCATTCGAGTAATCAAATGCAGCCACTCGGGTAACAAGATTTGAAAATCGATTTCTGGAGAAAACTAACTTTAGTAACACAGAAGGCTTACTTGAGTAAGATAATTTGTCAAAGGAATTTAATGATTGGCTGCTCTATCTCACAACGGCTACAATTAATCCTTTAATGTCTTTTTGGACTTAGAAAAGTATAAATATCTCAAAAAGACTTCAGAGAACATCTTACAACACCTAAGTATTCAATTCCTACGACAACCAAGGATCAAAGCATTGATTTTCTCTTTTTATTGATACAAGTGCATTGCTCATGAATTTGATTCTTCATTGCTTGTATCACTAGCTTATACATTGTTGGTGAATGTTTGCAAAAATAGAATTTTAAGAGTGATTGTGAGAAGAATCAAAGGGTAGATCCTTAGGTTGGTTTTTGTTCTAGAACTGGAATCAAGAGCATTGTAAGAGTTCTCACTTAGCTAGAAAGTGAAGTTGTAATCTTATGAATATTTTTAGTGAAAATCCTAAGTGGTGATACTTAGGTAGTGGACGTAGGCAAAGAGTTGGTAGAACCACTATAAGTCTTGGTGTTATCTTTTCTACACTTTTTCAACTCGCGTTAATTTCAAAGCTACACTAACCACACTATTCAAACCCTCTTCTAGTTTGGTAATTAACTCAACAAGGTCATAACGTATGTTGCCAAAGTCACAATGTATGTCATTTTGGTCAAAATCACGTCCAGTAGCCTTCGAATCTAAAAAATGACATCACAACGTAATCCTTAGAAAGTTTAACGTATGTTTCGCATGTGACAACGTACGTATGCCATCTGAAAACGTACATTGATCTTCAGAATCATTAAACCCAAATAACGTATGTCTGCCTTGCCCCTAACATATGTTATTCATTGCCATAATGTATTCCTCGACTTCCTATGCTTCCGAAAACTTGTCGGATCATCCCTGAGGCTTGACAACACCCAAACTTGCAAAATTATCATCAGTAAACACCTTGAAACATCAACTCAATATCTTAAATGCTCAAATCTCATATCCGAATCAATCAAAAAAAGCACGAAAGGTTGGTCAAACGAGATGGATATTACATACTGCCCCCTCAAAAGAAATTTGTCCTCAAATTTCGAGATTGATAAGATCAAAGCTAGGATCAATCCTAAATCTCTAAAAGAAAACCCAAACTAGAATCTCAACTTCTAATTACAAAGTGTGACTAAACGGTCAACTAGCACTCAGCTCACTAGACCAACATATAGACGTGCAGAAACAGAAACAAAACTAATGCAGACATTAAAACAAAAGTACAAAGGTAGAAACGCGAAGACAAAAAAAATGCACTGACCTATGAATCTACAATGTTGAACAGGTGTGGATATCTTTGCCGCATCTCATCGTCAGCCTCCCAAGTGGCCTCCTCATCTAAATGATGTCTCCAAATCACTTTCACTAAAGCAATTTCTTTGTTGCAGAGTCTCTTGACTTGCTGATCGATAATTCTTTCGTGATCCTCATTGTAAGATAAGTCGAGTCGAACCTCAACAGACTGCGGCAAGAAAAGATAGGACGAATCAAGAACATACTTCCTCAAGAGAAATGTATGGAACATCGGGTGAACAGAAGCAAACAAAGGCGGTAGCACCAACTCACATGCAACAACCCTAATACGACCGATATCTCAAATGAAGCAATGCACCTTAGGCTCAACTTGTCTTTCTTCCTAAATCTCATCACGCCTTTCATAGGTGACACTTAAAAGTACATAGTCTCCAAAGAAGAACTCCAAATGTTTATGCTCCGGGTCAGCATAATTCTTTTGTCGACTATGAGCGGTCTGAATCATTTGCTATATAAATATGATTTTTTCAGTAGTTTCAAAAAATAAGATATGGCCTCTTTCTCTCTAGCCTTAGCCCAACACAAAGAAGATCTACAATTTCTACCATATAAAGCCTCGTAAAGCGCCATCTCGATACTTGAATGGTACGAGTTGTTATATGCAAACTCTACCAATGGCAAGTGAGAATTCCAACTTTCACTGAAATCCATAACGTAGGCTCTCAACATATCTTCCAAAGTCTGAATTGTACGCTTAGACTAACCATTAGTTTACGGATGGAAGGCTATACTAAAATCCAGTTGAATACCCAATTCCTCTTGCAGTTTAAGCTAAAACTGCGAAGTAAACTGAGGTTTTCTGTCAAACACTATAGACATTAGCACACCATGCAAACATACAATTCTATCACCATATAACTTCACTAGTCGTGTAGCTCCATAAGTCATCTTGACAGGAAAAAAGTGTGCAAATTTAGTCAATTGGTCTACGATGACCCAGATAGAGTCATATCCAACAGATGTCCTTAGTAACCCAACCACAAAATCCATAGTGATGTGATCCCACTTCCATTCTGAAGAGGGATTTGTTGCAACAAACAAGAAGGACGTTAATCTCAAACTTAACTTGTTGACAAGTCAATCATCAGCTAATAAACTCCTTGATATCCTTATTCATGATCGATTACCAATAAGACTCTCAATGATCTCGATACATCTTAATATATCCTGGGTGTACAAAATATGTGGAGCTGTGACCCTCAGTCATAATCCCCTTATGTAATCCACTAGAAGATGGTACGCATAACCTCAATCCAAACCAAAGAACTCTAGAATCATCAATATTGAACCCAAGTACATCAAACGATTTAACTTTCTCAATCAAACTCTGAATCTCGACATCTACCTTTTAAGCCTCTCGGATCTTATCCAACAATGCAAGCATCCCTCAATACGAACAAATAACACCCTTAAGTAATCAAAATAGAACTCAATCCTAAAATCCGTCAAACTCTACCACTTAGACACTATAAGTCATTTATCGGCAGCAATATAGGCTAGAATTCCTACTCAGAGCGTCGGCCACTACGTTGGCCTTGCCAAGATGATAAGAAATGGTGCAACATAATCCTTAAGCAACTATAACCAACATCTCTGCCTCAGATTTAGATCTATTTGTCCGAAGATATATTTTAGACTCTTATGATCTATTGAACCAAGGCGGTTAAAATTTGGATCCCTTTATGTTTTGATGATGAACAAAATTGAGTTCGATGCTTGAGTATTTAAGCATGGTTGTTCAATGGTAAATCCAGTTACATGATTAGAAATACAGAAGAAAATTCATCCCATAAGTCATATAAATTCAACTTGAGTTAACATAATTATAACTCGAGCTGTCCAATTAGTGAATAAATTGAGTAATCATACTCTCTGACTTGAGTAAACAAGTGACCAAAAGAACCAAATCATTTCGAATAAAAATCATACATCCGACTTACATACATCATTAAATTGAGTTGTTTAGTGTCCAGTTAACTCGAGTTACACGTTCGTCCAACTCGAGTAAACAATGCATCCCAGGCCACGATTCAAGTTTCCCAACTCGAGTAAACCTACTCACAACTCGATTTGCTTGGGTGGTATATAAATCAAGTAAGATAGGATCATAACTTAAGTTATATATCCTAAAGTATCAAAGACGAAAACTGAACTCGAACATCATTGGTTACAACACGTATTATTTAGTCAAACAAGAAGCTTGGATGAAAGGGATAACTAAAGTTACAAGTTGGATTACTCGAGTAATCAATTAGAGACAAAATCATTATACCTATGACTAACAAGATTAGAGTTTAAATGATTTAGGTTGGTGGTCCCAATGGTCAATTTTATGGATAACTTGAGTAATTGGGTTGGATAACTCGAGTTATACATTTCCAAGTCGTTAGCGATTTAGAAGATGTGTCAGACCATTAAATGCAGGGCTGCTCTACCTTACAACGGTTATATTAATTCCTACAATGAGTAGTACATCTTGGAAATGAATAAATAGACCCAAGACACTTCAGTACAATAACTTGCTATCATCTTACAACAACATCAAGCTCTCACTTGCTCATATTTACTCATCTTTTATAGACTTATCAAAAGTGCTTCATAATTGCAAATCTTTTATTTCTTGAGAGTGATAGAGTTTATATTCATTCTTCATTCTGAAAGAAAATTATTGTAATAGAGAGAGAATAGTTTACTTTTTTGTCTTGAAAACAAGAGTTGTAATAGGAGAGGTTTAATTTTGCACCTTTGAAGGAAGAGTTTGTAAGAGGTTGCCTTCACCCATTGAAGAAGGAAGACATAATGGATTCAAAATCTCAAATGAAAGCTTGAGGAGTGGACATAGGCTAAAAGGGTCGAAACACTATAAAAATTGGCTTTGATTTCTTTATCCCTTCTCTCTTTACATTTACTATTAGTGTGAATTGGATTAGTGCCCTTTTCTTTGTCTTTAACGTATCTACAATACGTTGATCATTGCAAAAATATTTTAAAAAGTTTGGAATCCATTTCACCCCATACTGGATTGCAATTTTAGACCAACAATTGCTATCAAAGCTAATTCTCTTGAACCTGGCCTAACATCCTAAGAGAAAAATATCCAAATGGCATCCATGAATAACATGTCTAAATATAAGGCTTTATTTATTAACTGGGCTCCTTTTCTTTTATGGTCGTGACTACATATATTGGAAGATGCAAATGATGGCATTCATGAAGTTAGAAAGCACCAATGTTTGGGAAATTGTTCAAATGTTCCTATTAAAATCATTGATCGTGAAAAAGTTGAAAAGTCAAAGGAAGAATGGATTGACAATGATAAGAAGCTTATTGCTTTCAATCACAAAGCAATGCACATCCTCTTTTGTTCTATTAGTAGAGATCAATCCAACAAAGTGCAACAATGCCAAAATGCTCAAGAAATATGCATACTCTTGAAGTGACTTATGAGGGAACCAAGCAAGTGAAATAGAACATGGTGTCCTTACTTGTTCATAAATATGAGCTTTTTAAGATGAAGCTGGATGAATCAATACAAGTCATGTTTGATAGATTCAATGATATTATAAATGGCCTCAAGGCTCTAGGAAAGACTTATTCACACTTCACGCTAGTAAGGAAGATTTTTTGATCATTGCCAAAGCCTTGGACTCCAATAAAAAAAATATTCAAGAAGTTAAGGATCTTTCAACACTACCATTGGAGGATCTCATAGGATCATTTCTTACTCATAAGATGAGCATGAAGGAAGAAGAAGAGAAAATATAAGAGAAGAAGGAAAAGGAGAAAAGTATGCCACTTAAAGCCTCAACTTCAAAGACCGAAATTTCTATTGATAACGAGGATGAAGAGGGAGATGAACAATTTTCTCTTCTCACTAGAAATTAAAAATATTTCTCAAGAAGAAGAAATTTTCCAAAGAGCCATGCAATAAGGAGGGTTCAAAAGACTTCTCCAACAAGAAGGAAAATGAAATCATTTTCTATGAACGCAAGAAGAGTTGGATTTATGCCCTAGTCCAATAATGTATACATTGTCATTTGGTTTATTTAATAAAGAGGCATTTTATTTATATGAAATATTATATATTTTATGAAGATAAAACTCCATGAATAGTTCATTCTTTCTTATGTCATCAAGTGCGTGACTTGATAGTAAAACCATAAGGATAAAAGGAATATTGTTCTAAATGTCCATAATCGATCATTATCATGGGAACGATAATTAATTAAGATTAGTATGTTGCTAAGTAAGATAATCATATTTTACTGATTATGGATATGAGATATCAACTTAGAACATATATGCATGTTGGGAACATGTATTGGACTAGCCCGCTATGAAAGCACTTCATGGGTTGTTGTCACAAAGTAGCTTTCATGCAGTGGTGATATTTGAGTCCTCAAACTGAAACTCACCATCGACTCCTACATGAGGAATCACATGTTTTAACTTAGTTAAATGTTATCCATAATAGGTTAACAATAAAAGCTATGATTGGATATGTCATTAATCATGTAGAGGAGTGATAGTGAGAGTGATGGATTTGTTCCTCTTATAAAGAGTGATATCTCTTGGCCACTTGATGAGTGTGATTGATAGAATGTATGCATACTCAAATGAATTGATAAAGGGGTTTGTCAATGTCATTTTTTATATCAATCTACTTGAGATCAAGAAATATGCTAAGCAATATAAGGTTGACATGTGACCATGTCTTATGCTTAGATGAGATATCGTGTGACAAAAGGTCTAAATATCAAACGGTGAAAGGTTAACTCGTATCACCGACAACCATTCGATTTTGGGTTGCCATAATGTATTACTAGATATCGCCTATGGACTTTGGCCCAAAAGTTTGGGGCAAGGCCCATTGCCAATTTCTAGTGGGCCTATTAGTTCACACAAGAACGAATTGGATTGGTTACAAAGGTTCTCTCTTTGTGGTGATTAAATTATTAAGATGATTAATTTGATTAATCAATAATAATTCAAGGTTTATGATTTATGTGTTAAATAAGACCAATGACATTATTATGGTTTAAAATGGAAAGGGCAAAGGCAAGGCTAAGCCAAAGAGTGTTGGCAATGGAAAGGGGAAACATAAGCCCAAGCCTAAGATAACCAAGCCAAAAGAGGGAGCTTGTTTTCATTGCCATAAAGATGGACATTGGAAAAGGAATTGCAAGCTTTACTTGGAAGAGATAAAGAAGAAGAGAAGTGAGACTTCTACTTCA
>CAODLS010996098.1:0-35667 GCA_948243855.1 Flueggea neowawraea | reverse complement strand
CATGTTAGACTTTGGGCCGAAATGAATTTTCGGGATTTGTTGAAGTGTTTGAGTTTGCATATGCATTTGCGCACATTTCGGTACAACCACAGTACCATGTCTAAGTTGTTTGTGTATTGTTTGTTCCAGCTTTGTTGGTTTATGAGGAGACCAGTCATTCACCGGCTGAGTGTGGTAGCACTTTAGACACGTAGGCTGTGTCCTCCAAATTTCGTATATATTTTTGTTGTGTTGAACTTAGTATGAAATTTGGAATAATTAAAGGATTGTAATTCCTAAATTTTGGTATACATGAAAACCTCTGTTGTGGAAACTCGGTTTTCTCAAAATGTTTTTGGTTTTTGAAATAAGTATTATGTTAATATTTATTGTGATTTCTAAAAGGAATGTTTTGGATTTTAAGAATTTATTCTTGAGTGAATATTTTGTCTGAAATGATTATTATTTCTAAACACTAAATATTTTTGCAATAAATATTTCGTCTGAAAGTTTGATATCATTTTTGGAAAAATGATGTGTTTTTTCTGTATGCTAACTATTTGAGTATTTTGGATATAAATATATTTTTCTGTAATGTTTTGGTAAAAATATTTTGTTTTGGGACACCCATCTACGAGATAGCGTAGCTTTGATACATTGGAGTTGTATCATTTGCCTATGTGGCTATACTTGTGCCTTTAGTGGCCTATACTTGCCTTTGTGGCTATATCATGGTGCCTTAGTGGCTAATCTCTGCCTAAGTGGCTATTACCAAGTTCGGTTAACTCGATGAACATGATATTTAGTCCCCGTCCGAAAATGTTTTGAACTATTCTCTGAAATGTTTTGGAACTATTTCTGAAAATACTTCAGTATTGAAGTCTGGAAATACATTTGGAATTTATCTCTGAAAATAAATTTGGAATTTACCTTTGAAATATTTTGAGTATTTATCTCTGAAAAATAACTGAGTACCTTTGAAATATTTTGAGTATGACAGAAAACAGGATGTGGAAGATACAATCTGACATATGAAAGTGATTGTTCTTAGTTTTTACTAATTATCATCGAAAAAACAAACAGCCAACGGGTATTATCTCCATTAAAATTTAAAAGGTAATTTGATACCTGATAGAGCCAGAGAAAGCCGGTGAATGAAAATTTTGTGCTCGACATTGCAATCATTAATTATTTCAGCTATTGTTACATGTTGTCCTAAGTGAGTGATGACTAATCGAATACCATTATTACACAATCCACAACCTAATCTATATTATAGAGCAACATCATAGGTACCTCAATTTTCAGCGTTAGTCTATGATTCGGTTACCCAAAAGAAGTAATAGTGTTCTATGGAGTCTAAATATCTTCAACACTATCCAAATGTTCATCAACTTTGCAAATGGAATCATAACTCAAATAAGTTACCTCTTCTAAACATTATATATTCAACAAAATAAGAACATGGCTCGCGTGTTGTTGTGAGTAAAATTAAATTACAAACGAAAGTCTTTTACACCAAGATTTGTCCTTTATTTTTATTTCATGAAATCTTATTTGGTTATATCATTTTATTATTTTATTTTATATTTAAATATTTTTTCATTTACTATCTAATTTAGTACTAAATCTACTTTATTTACCAGCCATGTCTACACTCATACCTACCGCATCGTCCTACTCTTCCCAAACACTATCAAACATCTCAAACACCAACCCTGTTTCAGAAATGATTCATCTCACTTCCTATCTTTCTTTCACCTCATATGAAACTAATAAGATTGAAAACCTGGTGGAATATTCTTATGTTCCTGAAGGTACTCAGATCACCTCTTCTTCTCACCACCTTATGAATCCTTATGCAGCCTATCAAAGACCTGGTGGAGTTAAAACCATTTGCCAACTTCTAAGTAGAAGAAGACTTTCTCCTAAAGAGTATGTCCATTCTTCTAACCTGAGTCAGTGCATGTTACAGGCTACTAAAGTAGAACAATATGTTACTATTGAGGTTTCTCAGAGCCTCATCAAGAACTTTATTTAGGAAGGTTACACCCATTTTAATTGGGGTGTGATCAAAATGATGCTCACTTATAATGGAACAAAAGGTTGCCCTGTGACAGCTAGGGTTGCACTCCTTTATACCAAAGTGATAGCATATGAACATGTTGTCATTAGCACTTTCCTGACTACCTTAAATGCAGGCAGTGTGATTTTCACCTTTTTCCCCCAACTTTGTCATGTCCTTGACAAACCCAAACCTATCAACATGCATGAAGGTGTAGATCCTGATTACATGAGTTCAGCATGTGGCTTCCTCACAAATAACCACGTTGCACCACCAAGTTTGCTACAGAATGCAAAACCATGTTGTTGATCTAAACAACCATTTCATAAGTGATGCTTTCTTCGTCCTTTTGCATATTGCAGAAAAAGTTCCAACCATTATCTAAGCTCCCAGACAGATGGATCATGAGGCTCTAAAGAAGTTGATCCCAACTTCTTGGCTTACTAATTATGAGAAGATAAGAGAAACTAAGAAGCCAATCCATACTCAATATGTTACTAATTTAGTCCATCTTTTGATCAAAAGGAAGCAAAACTGAAGGGCTGAAAAATACAATTCAAAGGCATGAAGCAAAATCTAAAGCATCCCTCCCTTTTTGATCATCCGCCTAGTGGATCTCTCTTTATGAAACCTTCTGAGCGACCTCCTTCCTAAGGTTCACTCTTTTCGAGGCCTTCAAAGCCAGCAAGTGTACGGTTGTTCAAGTAGTAAAAATATAGTTCCCACTAGGACTATGGTTTTATCTATCAATTAATTTGTTTGAGAGAATAAAAGTTGAATGATTAATAAAATAAAGAAAATAACAAGTATATACTAAAATTCAACTAATGCTTAACAAACAATCAAGTTCACAAATAAGGAATTAACACTATCCATGTCCCCTCTTAGTCTTTCAACTAGGTTTAATGATACTAAGACTCTAGATATCTAATATTTGTAGTTATCCTCTCTCAAACGACAACTAACTATCCAATTGAAATAACAAGCGTAAAATTCTAATATCTCAATTATCAATTCCGACCCAAGTTATACCAATTGACTCATTAAGCAATCTTTCGAGCTATTATTTAATCTTCACGATCTGTCAATGATTCTTAACTAACTCGTTGTTTATAAGTCTATTATGCTACAACTATCATTGCACACATAACACAAAATAATCTAATTCAATTTCTTAATTGCAATTAGAACAATGAAATTCAATAAACATCGCATCGATAATATTGAACCCAAAAGATAAACATTGAAGGAATGCTTCAAGAGTTAATTCCTACAAAAAGATTAGCTATCCATCAAAGTACTTGAAAACAAAACAGCAATAATCAATTAAATCAAGATAAATAAGAACTAGAGAGAAGAAAGAAGAACTCTTTGTCGTCGCTTGAACTCTTCTTCTTGGCTTTAGCTTCGGGACCTCACTCTTGCTCTTCTTCAAAATGAATGGAAAAGATATTGTGTTTTAGTGTATGTTGTTGTGTCTTGTTATTTTTTTGCGTCAATTCCCATCCAAGAGGGGGTTTTTATAGCCTTCTCCTAGGGTTTCCTCTTAAATTGCCCAAAGAATGAGTTTTAATGCATCTTCGGTAAGTTACAATTAAGTCACTCTTCAGTTTCTCCAAGTAAAAATCATCCTTACCAGCTGCCCAGGTTGTCTCAGTCGTGACAAATGTCTCAATCGAGACACTCTATCATCCTTCCTTTTGTACTTGTCTCAGTCGAGACATACATTATGTACATCAATGCCGTCTTTGAATGTCATTCTTAACAGTTGCCACCTGTACCAAATGACATTCAACACACAAGTAACCACCACATCCACTTCTTAACCAATAAAAACTACAATTAAAGATCACAATTCAATCACATTAACAATTACTTGTAACTCATAAAACATCCAGACACACATTTAACCTATATTAAACATGCACATTAACACAAAATAAAACCACAATTACTAGACTAATAACACAATTATCACAAAGATGTATTGTCTCTCTCAAAAAAATTGTATGAGGTTAGTTGGTTTGAGCTGCTTGGAAAGGAGCTTCATGTGCAATAAGCCTTAAGAGACAAAGGTCTAGAATTTGGAGGAGAAAAATTTGGAGGATGATAAAAACAAAGTGAGTGACTTCTATCAAATTGATGTATGATAAATTGATGTATGATAAATTTACATAGATATTCAAGCCTAAATAGATAATATTTTGGCCCTAAATGTACTTAATTGTCCACAAATTTATACTCTTTTTTTTGTTTTGTATAGGTGATGATGAATGCATGAAATGAGAGGAAAAAGAGGAGAAAAAGGCCTGGAAAAGGTATTTTTAATGTTGCAAGATCAATGGAAGAAAGTGTGAAGAAAACCGGACAAAAGTGCAAGGGTGCGGTCACACCACACCCTCCAAAAGTTGCAGCAAGGTGCCACGGTTGTGGTGGTGAGGAAAAGGCATGGAATTGGACCAGAAAGTGGTCACGACCGTGGCAACCTGAAAGAGAGACAAAAGTGTGACGAAAAAAGACAAATGAATGGGGGACCATTGCACAAAAAGGTGACAACTTTTGGACACTTGCCCTAGGATTTTGAGGGGACCAATAGGGGCATAAATACACCTCTTTCACATTATTTTGAGCATCTTTGAGCAGCCACACATCATCAAAAACATTTTGAGCAATGAAGAGGAGAGAAGAGGGGCTAAGAGGAAGAAAATGGGTTTCTTGAAGAGACCTATGGTCTTGGAAATGAATCTCCCACATCTTTTGCTTTCCATTTCTCATTTTATGTTTGGTGATGTTATTTTATTTTTTAGTTTAATGTTTATGTTTATTTTCTTTAAACAATGATAGTGCAGATTTAGTGTTTGGATTTTGAGTTGGAAGTTTAATTAATATTTTCTATATTTATTAATGGGTATTGATTTTTTGGTGTTTTATTTTCTATATCTAAAGTTTGTCTTGAATGTGTCTTATGTTCCACATTTAAAGATTGCATTGGATTTGATTTTATGGCTTGTTATGAATCGAATGATGTTGTGCTTAGCCACCACAATGTCATTTGTGACAAGCCCCATCAAAGAAACGATAGATGAAATTTAGGTTAGGTCTACAATCATAAAACTTGTTCTTTGCTAGAGTAGGGATACTTAGTGCCTACAAGGTGTTCGATCAAATTCCTCAAAGGACTTAATGAGCCTATTTATGCTAGGTGTAGCTGAAAGGACCCATCTAGGAAGCGTATGTACGACTTGAGCGACCTAGAGAAAGGCCTTGGGTGAGTCATATGGAGAGAACACTAAATCCGAAAAACACATTTCTTTAATATAGTAAAAAAGAAGTCTTTGCTTGCATCTCAATTATCCAAATACCTTTATTTAGTTTGTTATTTCATTTTAGGTTTTAGAAATCAATACTCTTCACCAATCAAAGTTTCGGTTTTTATTGTTTTCTTTTACTTTTTTTATCATTAGCTAATACATGTTCCTTGTGGATTCGACACCCAAGGAATACTCCAAATGTTTTTATTACTACATCGACTCTCGTGCACTTGAGAGACACCCCATCACACGCAAAATTGAAAAATTATCGTGGGAATTTGAGTTCTTTCAAAAAATTTAGAACATGTCACGAGAAAAGAAAACTTAATAATTTATATGTAAAGTCTATACAAAACGTACATACATAAATGTGTACAACATTTAAAGTGATGTTCTTACATAATAAATAGCGAGAAACAAGCCCCAAGAGGCTGGGTCTGGGTGTAATCACCTAATGTTTACAGGTGAATGTTCCAGATTTGAACCTTGGTAGAGGTGGGAGGTAAAATAATTGATTTGGTATTGTTCACTCTTGTTCCTTTAAAAAAATAGCGAGAAACAATTTATTTATTTATTTTTAAAAAATAATAGCATGCAAAATGCGTGCATGTGAGTAGAAAACAATTATTATGCCAAATATAGTGAAGGTCACTTATACTAATAACAACTTTTTTGATTCATTCTATGAAGTATACATAAATGTACAAAAGTGTACAAAACATATCCAAAATATTTACACATGTGAAAAAAAACGAGTACATTTGCTTTTGAACACTTGCTATAATTATAATGGACTTTTGTAAAGTCCATTTTTTGAATTCATTTTATAAATTGTACATGGGAGAACAAAGGTGTACAAAATGTACACACATGTGTACAGAAGTGCATAAAAACAAGTACACTTGTTTTTGAATGCCTTCTGTAATCGTTTCTGACTCCTCTAAAATCTCTATAATTTTTCTCAATTGTTATAAAAGTTTACAGGGGAATACATAAGTGTACAAAATGTACACAAATATCTACGTAAGTGTATAAAATAAGTATACTTGTTTTTTAACACTTTTTATAATTTTTTTGGAATTCTGTAAAATTCCTTCATTTTTTTAATTCATTCTATAAAGCGTGCAAATACAGGCGAGAGAAAAGGTGTATAAAATGTACACAAACTTGTAACAAGTGTATAAAACCAAGTACACTTGCTTTAGAATATTTTTTGTAATCGTTTTGACTTATGTAAACTTCATCTACTTTTTGTAATAATTTTATAAAAGTGTACATAAGTTTACGTAGGAGTACACAAGTGTAAAAAACACATGTACACAAGTGTATATTAACAAATGCACTTGCTTTTGAACATCTTCTATAATCATTTTTTTAACTCTTGTGAAATCTCTGTACTTTAATTCATTTTATGAAAGTTTACGTATGCAAGTGTGCAAAACGAGTAAAAAATATCTACCTATTAGTGAGAAAATTATATGTACCCAATCATGGTTTTTCTAAAAACATATTATTAAAATTAATTTTTAATTAATTATTAATTGAAACTAAATATTTTTCAGTGGAACGTTTCAACTTTGCTGTTAGTGTGTATTTTTAGTATACTTTAATATTTGTTTCGCATTGATTTACTTGCCAAATTGTCATTATTTCCGTATTTTATGTTGGTTTTGTCACGACCTGAATTAGGCCACGACCAACGTATGATGCAAACCGAACCATAGGCCAAGTCCATCCCACACAAGCCTTGGATAATCATATTATTCTACCCAATCCTTAATACTTAATAAATAATTACTCTGATTTATTATTCAGATTAAGTTATTAGATATTTATAGGAAAACCGAGTATTTATATAATAGCGCAAATTCATATTTTTACTAAACATAGTCATTATACAAAATAGATAAAGTGATAGTTATAAGTAGATGTAAATCTATAACATATTAAGTTGTAACCACAACATGATAAAGTACACCCAATAACCCACTAGTATCTCTGTGTGGAACATCTAACATAACATAAAACATAGGGTCCGAACAAGAGGGCACTCACGACCTAAAATGGAATTCCTCACTGAGTTGGGAGATTGGATGTCTACCGTTGCCAAACTGAACCTGAAATGTTTAAGTCACGAAAGGGGGTGAGAATACTCAGTGAGGGACAAAACACTAAAGCGACTACATGTCCTTATATAAACTGTTTTGAAAATATTTCTAAGATACCACACACAAGTATATACCTGTATAATATTACTATACATGCCTTTACATATACTTATAATATTAAATGCGTCTAAGAATTTGGGCACGAGACCTAACTAAACTGATAATTTTTCTTCTATGACTATTGGATACAATTCCTTATATCTAACTATATGATGCAAGCTCCTTGCCACCTGACCCGTGTGTCTAGCCGGACACACAATGTTACCACCACCCTTAGTAACTAGTCCTTAACTAAACAATGATATACCAAAGGCTATGATTCCTTGTAGCTAGATGTCTCGAATCAGAATAATTTATACACTTATTTTTAGCAAGCAAACATACATGCAGATCAATAATTATTGAAGTTATTACTAAACATATCTTAACATCCTAAGCACATATTTCTTATACTCCTTCTGTCCCATAAAAATAGGCCAATTTTCTTTTTTTTATTTGTCCCAATATATAGGCTTGTTTTTGTTTTTAGATTAGTGGTTATAAGAGATTAGATCAAATTACCCTTATTTAAGTATACATTACATGAAATTTTTAAATTGGTGAGATAATGTGGAGGGTATATTTGGAATTTTCTTTCACAATTAATACTTTTAAATAACCCAACTAATTTTTCTTAATCTGTGTGAAAAGGCATTGTGGTCTATCTTTATGAGAATGAGGGAGTACCATATTTCACATATGCAAATTTTAAGAATTTTCAATCCTTTAATCAATCCAGATTTCATATCAAGTTTGGCACATAAAAAATTACATAATTTTTTGAAAACACAATCTATGTGTTTAGTACGGTATCCAACTCACCTGGATGTCGACCCAAATGATCTAGTCACGGACTGCTGGTGAATGACTAGTTACCTTGACAATCACACGAAGCTAAAGCCGAACATAACGTCGCAGAGTCAAACATGGTAACTGTGGCTATACTAAAATGCATAGAGTGCGAATGGAGTTTGTCGAATCCTTACTGATGTCGGAATATTATTTTGATGGAGTATCTAACCCCTTCTTTCGATGAACTATCATTTCATAAAATAACAACTTTAGTCCCTAAAGGTTAAACACATTACATCTTAGTCCCTATAGTCTCGACATTAAACAACTCAGTCCCTCATGTTTCCTGAAATTACCTATTAGTCCTCCAATTATCTAACATTACATTTTAGTTCATGCAGCAAAAAATTATCAAAAACATCCTTGAATTCACTTCAACCGAGACTGCACGACAAAATCAGATCCCCACTCATCCAAATCACTTTAGATTTCATTCCAACACATAACCCATCAATATACCTCACAAACCATCATCAAATCATCAATTTCATTATCTAATACAAGCCTAAATCATTGCATGCAACTTAAGAACACTCCAATGCTTCCATTTCTTACTAAATCCACCAATTACACCATCCATTCTGTCCAAAGTCAATTAGGTCAGTAGCCAATACATCAAATCAACCAATCCTAATACCACATTCAACATGCAAGACCACATTCTTTGCATGCATGCATGTACTAGTTCATTAGCTTGCATGCATGTCCTAGATCACTTCTCTACATGAGATTCTATCAAAAATCAGTATGAATGGGTGTTTGACAGTAAGATTTTGTTTGTGTGTATGTGCAACACTCATGCATATGGCTTCTAGATGATTACCCAACATGAAAAGACATAAAATGAGCAAGGAAGATGATCTTACCTCAAAAACTTAGAGGATTTGGAAGGAGAGCAAGGAAGAGAGGTTTGAGAGAGAATTATGAAGTGTTTGAGGTGAGAAATGGCCAGAAAAAGGGTATGGAAAGTATATATAGGCCCTCTCACCCAAAATCACAGTTTTACTAAAGAACTGTACTGAACACTCCTTTTTGCTCATGCAATAAGAACATTTGCATGCACAATTGTTGATTTGTGTGAGCCATTTGTTTCGTTGCATGTGCAAATCCCTTTGACGGCACCCATTAGCTTTTATTTTGATTTTTTCACCCTTCCTACGTACACAACCTAAACCCTAACTTATGTAACTCACTTTTTTTGGATTAAGGGTTATCAACAATAAGTTCCTTTTATTTTTTGATGTTGAGCAAAACATTTGACTTGAAGAAAAATGCATTAGAAAGCTTGGAGTTAAAGTGTTTTTAACGTGCGCAAGATGAATCTTACGTACGTAAGGATGTCGTTAACGTACGTAAAGCTTGCTCAAAGATGATCAACGTACGTAACATGTAGTGTAACGTACGTAAGCTGCAAAAATCCTCAGGTAACGTACGTAAGGATAAACTAACGCACGTGAGAATGACATAGACAACAGCAGACAACATTAAATGCACTCCAATGGATATATTCTCTCTACCAATGGTCATATGGCTTAGAAAGGTTATAAATACATCAAAGAAAGGTAGAAAAACACGGATGATCATATAGATTCAAGTCCCAAACATTTTAATCATTCCATCAACCCCAAAACACCAAATTCAAGCTAGAGAGAAAATCAAAAGCATCAGCCAAACATATGTACTCCTAGCATAGAGCTTTCATTTTCTTTGTATACATTTTGAGAGTCGGGAAAGGTTTGTTGTAAAGAGAAAACAACATTGTATGGCTTTAGAGGTTTGAGTTGGGAATCAACCTTGGGTAGGCCTTAGAGGTGTGAGCCGTAATCAACCTTGTTGGCCTTAGAAGTATGAGTCGTAATCAACCTTGTTGGCCTTAGAGGTGTAAGCCGCAATCAACCTTGTCGTAATGCTTTGTTGGTTTGAGCCCGAATCAATCATCGATATAGTGAAAATCATAAGTGAGACTTAGGTAGTGGACATAGGTGTCATGACCCATTGCGAGACTCTGACCGGCGTACGATGTGAACCGTCTATGGGAGCCTGACCCATCTCGCACGAGCCTCAGATATCAGAACATATTACCCAAACGATTCAAATTATAAAACATTTGTTAATCGAAACATAGTAAATCAAAATATATATAAATAAATATATATCAAAACTAATAGTGCTGAAAACAGTGGAAGTCTCCAAACAAAAGCCAAAGTGGTAACCCAGTAACCCAACTACAACCCGATGCGGAGCTCTACAAAACAAAAGTTGAGCTCGGACAAAAGGGCATCACTAACCAAAAGATGCCTTACTGGAGTCTGGATGCTGACAGTTGCCGAAGCCAAAATCTGTGAACCTACTCAATAGGAATCACGTAAATAGAGAAACAAAGGGGGTCAGGGCCCAATGAGGAATAACACTCCAGATTGCCTCATACGTGCCTCACAAGGACTGTTTTCAAAATAGTTCAAAAGCTACAAATGCAAATATAGTTTAGCATACATATATATACACATTATACATATCTAATAGCTTTCTAGAAAATCCTTTCGCAAAAGGTTATCAAACAAAGCAATCATAAACACGGAGGCGTATAAAACAATTTTCATTTTTAGGGTCAAAATACATATACAAATATATGGGACCAAAGCAGAAGGCGTGCACGTGGCACTAATAACAAAGTATGTAGGCTCCGTCACAATCCATATCAAATCATGTGCTGGGTTTAGTCAAAGCGTCGGTATACCAAAGGTTACGTTTTATCCCGTAACAGTAGGTGTCCCATATCAGAAAAAAAGCATACTAATATATATTATCAAAATAGAGTATGCGTAGAAGCATCAAAATTAGAGGAGAGATATATAATACATATATATCAATTTTAAAGTAGAGTCCTGATTAATACACATAATCAGTTTATCATTAGTCAATCCTTATATTAGTTCATTTTCCAAAATATGTGTTATACACAACAGAAAACATATATAGTTCGAGACACAGCCTATGTGTCTGAAGCTGCTATTCACTCACCCTGAAGCCCAAGTGCAAACATCAGTCAGGCCTTACTCGTCGATGGATGGTCTCTCAGACATGAACAAGAAGCTGAACAAACTAAACATATATTGATAGATATATCAGAAGCAAACTCAAAGGCGGTATTGTAGCAATACCAGATGCATGAAGTGCAGATGCAGATGCAGACTCTCGAAAGACCCCAAATGACCCATTGTTGGAATTCATAATTAAAATATGACATTCATACAAGGATAACGCAGTGGAAATAACAAAAATTTTTATCCTAGAATTCCACCAAGGATCCATGCACATCAACATACAAAATTAGGCTTAGGGTTTTTACCTAAAAAACCAAAGCTCGATTGAATGAATGAATGGAGTGTTGATGTAACTTTTAGAGTAAACTCGAAACCCTTTCAACCACGTTGCCTTTGCGCGAACGTGACCAATGGTATCCACATGAACGAACTTCCTTGGATTGGTAGAGTGTACTAGCACTTAAAATCTCTATTCTAATTCTCACAAATAATTTTTCTCTCTTTGTTTGTGACACTCACAAATTCGGCCAAGCCATTAAAAAAATAGAAGAATGAGACTCCTATTTATAGGTACATAGAAACCCTTAAAGAGGCACATTAGGGTTTGCCTAATTCTTGTTTTGCAAGAACAAGGATACCTAATTAGTCAAGCCCCTTTCTTAATTCGGCATACCCCTAAATGAGGAGGAAGAATTCGGCCTACACTCCTAAAAAATAGGAGAACAAATTCGTCCTCCACACCAAACCCTACTAGGTTTTCTATCCCTTGTCCAACAAGCATAAGGATTCCTAATCCTATTTAGTATATGTTGAATTCTACAAGACTTTTCTATGTTTATTGTGCTTTTAATTTTATGATACACTATAATGAAATAAATCACTCTATTATTAATATTTTATGGGCCAAAATTATGTCACACATAAATAACCCAAAACAATATTAATAAGTGAATTAAATTAAAAGCCCATTACATTAATAGATTATATCTTATATCATAAATAAGATATAAATTATAAAACCCTGAATTATTACTAATTAATCAAATTAATTATCCTAATAATTCATTTACCAAACGAGAGAACATTTGTAATCCAATCTAATTCGTTTTAGTGTGTGACTCAATAGGCCCACTCGAGATTGACAATGGGCCTCGTCCCAAAACGCTTGGGCCCAAATTCCATAAGCGGTATCTAGTAATACATTATGGCAACCCAAAATTGAATGGCATCGGTGATCCTAGTTAACCTTTCACAGTTTCATATTTAATCCTTTTGTCTCACGATATCTATATTAAGCATAAGGCATGGTCACATGTCAACCTTACATTGCTTAATGCGTTTCTTGATCCCAAGTAGATGGATATACAAATGACATTGATAAACCCTTTATCAATTCATTTGAGTATGCATACATTCCATCAATCCTACTCATCAAGTGGCCTAAAGATATCACTTTTCATAAGAGGAACAAATCCATCACTCTCACATCACTCCTCTACGAGATTCATGGCATATCCAATCATAGCCTTTATTGTTACCCTGTTACGGATAACGTTTGACTAAGTCAAAACATGTGATTCCTCATGTAGGAGTAGATGGTGAGTTTCAGTCAGAGGACTCAAACATCACCACTGTATGAAAGGTACTTGTGACATTGATCCATGAAGTGCTTTCATAGCGGGCTAGTCCAATACATATTTCCTAACATGTATCTATGTTCTAAGTGATATCCCATATTCATAATAAATAAAACGTGATTATCCTCTTAGCAGCATACTAACCTTAGTTTGTTATCATTCCCATGATAACAATTGATTAGGGGCTTTTAGAATAGTATTATTTTTACCTTATGGTTTTACTATCAAGTCACACAATTGATGACGTAAGGAAGAATAAACTATTCATAGATCTTTTATTGTCATAAACAATATAATATTTCATATATATGAAATGAAATGTCTCTTTATTAAATAATAAATGTAATGGCAATGTATATCAATGATTGGACTAGGGCACAAAACTAACAATCTCCCACTTGCACTAGTCCTAATCAGGAACGAACCTAACACCTAAAGACCTAACACGTCTTTCATGTTTTAGTTCTGGGGAAGCCTTTGTCAAAGGATCCTGCTACATTGTCATTGGTGTCAACTTTGCATATTTTAACGTCACCTATTTCAACTTTCTCTCGAATGAGGTGAAACGTCTAAGAATGTGTTTGGTTCTTTGTGTAATCACGACACAAAGTCTACTGGGTTTGTGATGCTTAGGACGACATCTAAACCAGTAATTAACTTCTTGTGCCAAACAACTTCCTTTGTTGCATCCAACGCGCTATGTACTCATTCTATGTAGTAGAATTGGCCATTCCTTTCTTGGAAATCAACATGATAAATCCCTTTTAGCATTTTATCAACGTACACACTTTCAATTAGTCTAATTAGCCTATTAGATCTATCTCTATAGATTTTGTATCCCTGGGATAAGTGAGGCTTCACTTAAGTCTTTCTTTGCAAAACACTTTCTTAATCAAGTCTTAAAAATCCTCAAGGTTGGAACATCGTTTCCAATGATTCAGATGTTGTTATCATACAGTACTAAGAACACTACCGCACTCCCACTAAACTTCTTCTATACACAAGGCTCATCTTCATTTTTGATGAATCCAAACTCTTTGATTGTTTCATCAAAACCAAGATTCCAACTTTGAGATGTTTGGTTCAATACATAAATGGATCTTTGAAACTTGCATACCTTACTAGGATTCTTAGGATCGACAAAACCCTCGAGTTGTGTCATGTACACATCCTTGAGGAAGTTTCCATTTAGGAAAGAAGTTTTGACATCCATTTTCCATATCTCATAGTTATAATATGTTGTTATGGCAAGAATAATCCTAATGAATTTGAGCATGATGACTGGTGAAAAGGTTTCATCATAGTCAATACCATGAGTTTGTCTAAAATCTTTTGCAACAACTCTTACTTTAAAGATCCCATTGGCTTTTAACTTGTAAGTCAATTTGCAATCAATGACTTTGGCTATATCATGTGGATCCACCAAGTTCCAAACTTTGTTGTCATACATAAATTGCATTTTTGATTTCATGGTTTCATGCCATCTCACATAATTTGGATCTACAAGCGCCTCTTGGTAGGTTGTAGGCTCATCATGGTCTACAAGAACAATTCCTTTATCGTCAGTTATGAGAAATCCATATCTCTCAAGCTCGTGACGAGTCCTACCAGACCTTCTTGGGCCTTGTGTCACAGATTTGGACTCCACAACATCTTGTGAGTCATCTTGAATCTCCATTCTATCTTCAACGGCTATTTGTGGTTCTTTTATTTCTTTTAAAGTACTTTACTCCAAATAATCCTTTTGGAAATAAACTCCTTTTTCCAAAAAGTCATCGTTTCGAGCAACAAGCACTTTTTTCTCGGATCGATTATAAAAGTAGTATCCCCTTATTTTCTTTGGATACCCCACAAATATACATTTTTCAGATTTTAGGTGCTAACTTTTCTGAAACTTGACGTTTCACAAAAGCTTCGCATCCCTAATCTTTAGAAAAGACATTATGGGCTTTTTCCCATTCCATATCTCATATGATGTCTTTTCAACCACTTTAGATGAAATTTGGTTAAGTATGAAAGTAGCAGTTTCTAAGGCATAACCCCAAAACGAGATTGGAAGATTTATTTGACTCATCATTGATTGAACCATATCCAATAGAGTTCGATTTTTCCTTTCGGACATGCCTTTCCATTGAGGCATTCCAGGAGGAGTAAGTTGTGAGACAATCCCACACTCTTTAAGATGATTGTCAAACTCTTGGCTTAAATATTCTCCACCTCAATCTAATTGAAGTGCTTTGATATTCTTGCCAAGTTGGTTTTGTACTTCACTTCTGAATTCCTTGAACTTTTCAAAGGATTCTGATTTGTGTCTCATAAGATAGACAAATACGTACCTACTGAAATCATTAGTGAAGCTGATGAAGTACAAATAACCTCCTCTAGCACTTGTACTAAAAGGTCCACATACATCAGTATGTATTAGGCCTGATAGATCATTGGCCCTTTCACCTTTGGTTGTCAAAGGAATCTTGGTCCTTTTGCCTAACAAACAAGATTTGCATGTGTCAAATGATTCGAAATCAAATGAGTCAAGTAATCCATCTTTATGAGATCAACTTAGAATTGGGCTTTGTCATGACACGTTTACATTTTTGATATATATACATGTGATGAATGTATGTTATATTTTGTATCCCACGCAAAAAAAAAACAACTTGATCCCTACAAATAGTAAGTCGTTAAAAAAGCCTTCCATAATCAATGCTCGTCAAGGCCTTGTTCGTCGTTGTGTAGGTTCTACCTTCGTAGGGTGCACTCGATTACCTTGGTTAGGCGAGGGTGAATAATGGTGGTATCCACATTTTTTTATGGTTTGACTTAATATGGCTATCAAAATGGTTTTGGGCCTAGGGCATAAAAGGGATTTAATGTCGAGACATGAGATGTAAAAACTCCTAGAAATACAATAGTTATATATGATATAATTGAAAAGAGTTTTCTACCTAAATAGCTAAGGTTAAGGAATAGCTTAGCTGACTTAACTTTGAGTGAAATATGGATCTTGTACCCACTATGTTTTAAACTTAAATTAACTCTAGGGATGTTATGCACACTCGCCAAAAACGACATGCAGACCGTATTTAAAATAGGCACATTTTGCCAAAATTACAACCCATAATAAAAATCCAATCACATAGGTTCTATTGGGCTATGTCATGCACCATGCATATTGAATCATCATTCAAACATAATCACATTACACACATCATGCAATTAGTCAGATAATTACATTGATTAAACATTGGATACGTAAAGCGGTTTCGCAAGCTGGTTGCGAGGGGTTTTAATTCTCATTACTCATGAAACGAGTTGCTAATTTTAAAATATTAACTTGTATTAATCTCATTAATACTTGGATCTTATAATTAAATCCATTGTTTGTACTCTCATTACAAAAAATGCATATACAAAACCCTAAACGGTTTTCTAAGTGAATTTTAACATCCTATGCAAATTCAACATCAAACATATTCAGCCTTCACACATATAAAATTTCCAATTTTATCTTGCTAAATTAAATCCTAACACTTATTATTAATTCAGCAAAAACATAATAAAATATACTAAGGACGAATTATTCAAACAATCATCATTATATCGCATACAAAAGAATTGGTTATTTTGATTGTGCAAGTGGCTCTGATACTACTATTGGAGTTCGTAACTAAACTATGACATTCATACAAGGATAACGCAGTGGAAATAACAAAAATTTTTATCCTAGAATTCCACCAAGGATCCGTGCACATCAACAAACACGATTAGGGTTAGGGTTTTTACCTTAAAAACCAAAGTTCGATTGAATGAATGAATGGAGTGTTGATGTAGCTTTTAGTATAAGCTCTAAACCCTTTCAGCCACGTTGTCTTTGCGCGAACGTGACCAATGGTATCCACACAAACGAACTTCCTTGGATTGGTAGAGTGTACTAGCACTTAGAATCTCTATTCTAATTCTCACAATTAATTTTTCTCTCTTTGTTTGTGACACTCACAAATTCGGCCAAGCCATAAAAAATAGAAGAATGAGACTCCTATTTATAGGTACATACAAATCCTTAAAGAGGCACATTAGGGTTTGCCTAATTCTTATCTTGCAAGAACAAGGATACCTAATTAGTCAAGCCCCTTTCTTAATTTGGCACACTCCTAAATGAGAAGGAATAATTCGGCCTACACTCCTAAAAAATAGGAGAACAAATTCGGCCTCCACACCAAACCATACTAGGTTTTCTATCCCTTGTCTAACAAGCATAAGGATTCCTAATCCTATTTAGTGTATGCCGAATTCTACAAGACTTTTCTATGTTTAATGGGCTTTTAATTTTATAATACATTATAATGAAATAAATCACTCTATTATTAATATCTTATGGGCCAAAATTATGTCACACATAAATAACCCAAAACAATATTAATAAGTGAATTAAATTAAAAGCTCATTACATTAATAGATTATATCTTATATCATAAATAAGATATAAATTATAAAACCCTGGATTATTAATAATTAATCAAATTAATTATCCTAATAATTCATTTACCAAATGAGAGAACATTTGTAATCCAATCCAATTCGTTTTAGTGTGTGACCCAATAGGCCCACTCGAGATTGGAAATGGGCCTCGTCCCAAAACGCTTGAGCCCAAAATCCATAAGATATATCTAGTAATACATTATGGCAACCCAAAATTGAGTGGCATCAGTGATCCGAGTTAACCTTTCACAGTTTGATATTTAATCCTTTTGTCTCACAATATCTATATTGAGCATAAGGCATGGTCACATGTCAACATTATATTGCTTAATAAGTTTATTGATCCCAAATAGGTTGATATACAAATGAAATATATAAACCCTTTTATCAATTCATTTGAGTATCCATATATTCCATCAATCCTACTCATCAAGTGGCCTAAAGATATCACTCTTCATAAGAGGAACAAATCCATCACTCTCACCATCACTCCTCTACAATATTCATGGCATATCCAATCATAGCCTTTATTGTTACCCTGACACGGATAATGTTTGACTAAGTCAAAACATGCGATTCCTCATGTAGGAGTAGATTGTGAGTTTCAGTCGGATGACTCAAACATCACCACTGTATGAAAGGTACTTGTGACATTGATCCATGAAGTGCTTTCATAGTGGGCCAGTCCAATACATATTCCCTAACATGTATCTATGTTCTAAGTGATATCTCATATCCATAATCAGTAAAACGTGATTATCCTCTTAGTATCATTCAAGAACATTCTTGGTTCTAAGGATTTCGAGCTAACACTAGGAGTTTCTAGGCTCCCAACACCCCGAATAAACAAACCCAAACTACCAAAACAATAAGAGCAACACAGAACCAAACCTATGAACCATTACTCAAAACCCTAATATGAACATTCATGCAAGAATGATAAAAATGAAGTAAAGAGGAGTTTAGAAGCTCAATATTACCTCAAGGGATGATCTAAAATGAAGGAGAACCAACAGAGGTGACTCCTGGACTCAATGTGAGTGATTTGAGTGAGAAATGAGAGTGAGAGCCGAATGAAATCGGGTGGGGTATATATATAGACCCCATCTCTAACTCGAGTTAGAGGAAGCATAACTCGAGTTACACATGGCTAACTCGAGTAGCAACTCTTGGCAACTCGAGTCTACTCGAGTTGAGCTACCTAGAAATACGACACAAGCACGACTTACTCGAGTTACCAAACGAATTACTTGAGTAACATGCACCTCCACTTACTCGAGTTATCCAAAGGCTAACTCGAGTTATCCATGGGTCATCTTACTCGAGTTTCACAAAATCTAACTCAAGTAATCCCAATAAAACTAATCAATCTCACACTCAACACTCCAACGACCAAGATTAATATAGAACTGAACGAAACACTACAGGGAATCCGATTAGAAACTGACGGGATATTACATACTTCCTCCCTCAAAAGAAATTCGTCCTCGAATTTCAAAAAAAAATAAAACAAAACAAAGATGAGACCAACTACAGATCTCCAAAACAAAACCCAAATCAAAGACTCGGCTAATAGCCACAAAACAAAGACAGTGTGTAACCAACACACGGCCAACACACAGACATGCAAACGTAATGTAAGAATGCAAGACAAATATCAATCAAACAAACCTATGGATCAATGAAGTCGAACAAATGCGCATATCTATGCATCATCTCATCCTCGACCTCCCAAGCGGCCTCCCCGGCTGAATGATGCCGCCAAATCACTTTCACATAAGCAATCTCCTTATTTCGAATTCTTTTGACATGGCGGTCAACAATCCTCATCGGAACCTCATCATATGACAAATCTTATCTGAGCTCAACTGACTGCGGAGCCAAAACATGCGACAGATCGGAGATATACTTCCTCAAACGCGAAATATGGAATACTAGATGATCTGAAGCATACTGAGGCGGTAAGGCTAACTCATAAGCCACGGCTCCAACTCGGCCGATAATCTCAAATGGACCAACGTACTTCGGGCTCAACTTGCCCATCTTCCCGAATCTCATAACATCCTTCATAGGTGATACCTTTAGGAATACATGGTCACCAACTGCAAATTCCAAATCCTTATGCTCCGGGTCAACGTACCTCTTCTGACGGTTGTGAGCAGTCTAAATCCACTATTGAATCAGTATGACCTTCTCAGTGGTCTCCAAAATAAGATCTGACCCTAATGGCTCTCTTTTTCTGGCCTCTGCTCAACATAATGGAGATCTACACTTCCTACCATATAGAGCTTCGTACAATGCCATCTCGATGCTCAAGTGGTAAGAATTGCTGTATGCAAACTCTACCAATGGGAAATGGGAATCCCAACTCACAGCAAAATCCTCAACAGTCTGAATCGTCCGCTTAGACTGACCATCGGTCTGCGGATGAAAAACTGTGCTAAAATCCAATTGAGTACCCAACTCTTCCTACAGCTTACGCCAAAACTGCGATGTAAACTGAAGACCTCTGTTGGACACTATGGAAACAAGCACACCATGAAGACATACAATCCTCTTGATATATAACCTCGCCAAACGTACTACTCCATATGTCCTCTTGACAGGCAGAAAATGAGCTGACTTGGTCAATCGATCCACGATGACCCAAATAGAATCATATCCAGACGATGTTCTCGTTAATCCAACTACAAAGTCCATCATGATACGATCCCATTTCCATTTTGGAAGAGGTAACTGCTGCATCAAACCAGAAGGAAACTGATGTTCAAACTTAACCTGTTGACAGGTCAAACAGTGACTAACAAATTCCGCTATATCCTTCTTCATCCTTGGCCACTAATAGGATTCCTGAAGATCTCGATACATCCTAATATATCTTAGGTGAACCGAATAGACAGAACTATAACCCTCGGCCATAATCTCCTTACGCAACCCATCATAATATGGTACGCACAACTCAACCCAAACCAAATAGCTCTCAAATCATCAATGCTGAAACCTGACACCTCTGATGCCTTAACCTTTTCAATCAAACCCTGAATCTCAGTATCCTCCTTCTGAGCTTCTCAGATCCGATCTAACAAAATGGTCTCGCCTCAATGTGAACAAGCAATGATACAGAATCATCAAACTGGAATACAACTCCACTCCTTATCAAACTCTGCCACCCTGACACTGCTGGTCGCCTCTTGAATGCAATGTGAGCCAAACTTCCCATCTAATTTCTACTCAAAGCATCAGCAACTACGTTAGGCTTGCCAAGATGATATGATATCGAGCAATCATTATCCTTCAACAGCTCCAGCCAATGTATCTGCCTCAAGTTCAAATCTCGCTGTCCAAAAATGTACTTCAGACTCTTATGATCTGTAAAGATCTCAAAAGTCTCTCCGTACAAATAATGTCACCAAATATTGAGTGTGAACACTACTGCTACTAACTCCAAATCATGCGTCAGATAATTTTGCTCATGCCTATTAAGCTGTCTTGATGTATAAGCAATCACCTTGCCATGTTGCATCAATACACAACCTAGGCCAACTCTAGATGTGTCGTAATACACAACGAAACCTCCATATCCTAATGGTAAAACTAACACAAGCGCACTCGTCAAACATCCTTTCAACTTCTTGAAACTATCCTCACATCTATCGAACTAAACAAACTTGACTCCTTTCTGAGTCAATCGAGTCATAGGAGCTGCTATCCTAAAAAAATCTTGGATAAACCTCCTGTAGTAACCAACCTAACGAAGAAAACTATGAATCTCGGTGGCGGTCTTAGGCCTCTCCCAATGGAGTACTGTCTCTACCTTCTTTGGATCTACCATAATGCAATCTTTAGACACCACGTGTCCCAGAAATGCCACTTCATCAAGTTAAAACTCGCACTTCAAGAATTTAGCATAAAGCTGATGCTCTCTCAAGGTTTGCAAGACTAACCTCAAGTGATCCTCGTGCTTCTCTCTACTCTTGGAGTAGATCAAAATGTCATCAATGAAAACAATTACAAATCGATCTAGATACAATCTGAACACCATGTTCATCAAATCCATAAATGTTGCAGGGGCATTAGTCAAACCAAATGAAATCACCAAAAACCCATAATGCCCGTATCTAGTCCGAAATGCAGTCTTCAGAATGTCCTCATCTCGAATCCTCAACTGATGATATCCCGACCTCAAGTCAATCTTAGAAAACCATTGTGCACCCTATAACTGGTCAAACAAATCATCTATCCTCAGAAGTGGATATCAGCTCTTCACTGTTACCTTCTTTAACTGACAGTAATCAATGAACATGCAAAGGCTACCATCCTTCTTCTTTACAAACAAGATCGACGCTTCCTAAGGTGAGATGCTCGGTCGGACAAATACCTTATTTAATAACTCTCTCAACTGAGTCTCCAAATTTTTTAGCTCTGCTGGTGCCATCTGGTATAATCGATATCGAATCGGTACCATGCTGAACCTCAATATCAAACTCAATCTCGCGCTCTGGCAGAAGTCCTGAAAGCTACTCAGGAAACACATAAAAAAAAACTCTCGCACCACTGGCACCTCGTCCAGTCTCACCTTTGAACTCTGCAGCTCAGCGAGCACGAATGCCAAATACGCCTCGTAACCTTGATGAATCATCTTCTCAGCTCTAACCACTGATACATAACTTCGGACCACACTATCTTGCTCACTCTGATAACAAAACTCCGTCTGACCAGATGGTCAAAAACATATCCTCTTGGCAAAACAATCGAAGGTAGCATGCCAAGTCGAAAGGCAATCCATACCAAGTGTCACATCAAACTCTCCCATATCCAGTATGGTAAGATCATGAGTCAAATCGTGCCCCTCAAAAGAAATGACACCATTTTGGACCTCGAATCAACCACAATCTTGGCACCCAAAGGTGATGAAACCTCTAACAATCTGAGTAGTGGTTGGACCACTAACTCAACATGCTTAACAAAATATGGCGTGATGAATGAATAAGATGGTCCAGAATCAAATAAAACATAAACAGGATAACCAGATATGGATAGCGTACCAGTAACTGCAACGTTGGAGGTATAAGCCTCTTGGCGTGTCAAATGATACATTTTGGCCTACTCCCCAGCAACTGAACTGCTCTGACCAATCTGCCCTATGACTGAACCATGCCCAAACTGGCTACGACTCCCTAAAGATAGTGCGCCTCTGCCAGACCCTCTATCAGCTCCAGTGCTAACAGTGATTGCACCTCCGACTACTGACTGCACTGTCTGTGATCCTGAACCATGTTACACCGGACACTCAGCCACCTTGTATCCCAACTGTCTGCAATGGAAACAAAGGCATGCCACCTTTGCTCAAACTCCTGGGTGTCTCTTCCCACATGTCTCACAAGACGAATGTGGACCCCCAAAACCATATCCTTCTGCATGTCCAGCTAGCAGTGCCACACTCATAGTCTGATAACTCTGACTTTGCCTCTGGCCTCAAGAGGAATGCATGCACCTCTGCTCATGCTGATTGCTTTGACTTCAACCCTGCTGGCCTACAAAAGAACTCTTTGTCTTTGCCCTCTTGGGCTCCCTTGGACGCCTCTCGTCCTGATACTCCATACCCATTGCAGCCTCTACAATTTGCAAAACAGTAGTATAGTTCTGAGTTGCCACCACTCTACTGATCTTTGTTAGCAACATGTTCAAGAACTTTCTTGCCAAGGCCTACTCACTGCGGGCCTCTAGCAGAGCATATTGACTCAACTCCTTGAATCAATCCTCACACTCTGTCACTGACATGTTGGGTTCCTGCTCAAACTCGGTAAACTAATCTACCTTCTTATCCCTCACACTCTGGGGAAGGACAGACAAAGTGAGCTCACTCTTGAACTCATCCCACATGACATCTCTACGTGGCCTAAAATCCTGCCACCATCTGGTCTTTCGGCCATCCAACATAAATGTATCCAGACGGATCCTCATAGTATCATCAGTGAGCTCCATCACATCAAAAAACCTCTCCACATTAAATGTGAAGATCTCGGGTTCCTCTCCCATCGTCCCCATAAATCTCAATGGACTGAGCTTCAAGAATCTACTAAGACGAGACTTAGCATCTGTCCGTGATGCATGAGAAGCTACAACTGGCGCTGAAGCAACAACTGCCTCAGACTGAAGTGGAGGAACTGTTGCTGCTGCTACTGGCAGAACTATATGACCTTCGGTAACCTGACCGGCTAACATAGCCTCAATCTGCATAAGAACCTGGGTAAAGTGCTCAAATGCATCCATCGAACCTGTTGGCACTGCCTTCTGTTGAGCCTAAGGTGCTATAGCAACAACTTTTGGCACATTGTGTGCATCCCGCTAATCATGTTGATCTGCGATAGAATGAGAGACAACCTCAACAAGAACACGTCTAGGCCTCCCTCGACCCCTACCCCGACCTTTACCACAACGCTAATCCATAACTACATGAAACAAACAAAATCAGATATGCAATGTCAATGCAAATGATCGCCACAGTACCTAGTCAAAGATCAAATGGTATATAGAAGCAAAATCGAATTGACTCGATCAAATAAACCTAAGCTCCACACCGACCCTAGACTTACGAAACCTAGGGCTCTGATACCACCTTTGTCACAACCCATTGTGAACCCGTGACCGGCGTACGAGGTGAACCGTCTATGGGAGCCCGACCCATCTCGCACAACCATCAAAGATCAGAACATATTACCCAAATGATTCAGATTATAAAACATTTGTTAATCAAAAACATAGTAAATTAAAAAATATATATCAAAAGTAACAATGCGAAAGACAACGAAAGTCTCAAAACAAAAGCCAAAATGGAAACCCAGTAACCCAATTACATCCCGATGCAGAGCTCTATAAAACAAAAGACGAGCCCGGACAAAAGGGCATCACTAACCAAAAGATGCCTCACTGGAGTCTGGATGTTGACAGTTGCCAAACCCAAAATCTGTGAACCTGCTCAATAGGAATCACATAAACAGAGAATCAAAGGGGGTCAAGACCGAGTGAGGAATAACGCCTCATACGTGCCTCACAAGGACTATTTTGAAAACAGTTTAAAAACTAAACATGCAAATATAGTTTAACATACATATATATACTATACATATGTAATAGCTTTCCAGAAAATCCTTTCGCAAAAGGTTCGCAAACAAAGCAATCATAAACACGGAGGCGTATAAAACGATTTTCATTTTCATAGTCAAAATACATATACAATATACGGGACCAAAGCAGAAGGCGTGCACGTGGCACTAATAACAAAGTATGTGGGCTCCGCCACTATCCATATCAAATCATGTGCCGGATCATGACACATGGCTATCATCAACCTTGATAGCTAGGTTTAATCAAAGCATCAGTTTACTAAAGGTTACGTTTTGCCCCGTAATAGTAGGTGTCCATATCAGAAAACAAAAGCATACTAATATATATTATCAAAACAAAGTATGCGTAGAAGCATCAAAATCAGAGAAGAGATATATAATACATATATATCAATTTCAAATCAAAGTCCTGATTAATACACATAATCAGTTTATCATTAGTCAATCCTTAGATTAGTTCATTTTCCAAAATATGTGTTATACACAACAGAAAATATATACAGTTCGAGACACAGCCTATGTGTCTGAAGCTGCTATTCACTCACCTTGAAGTCCAAGTGCCAACACCCGTCAAGCCCCACTCGTCGGTGACTGCTCTCTCGGACACGAATAGGAAGCTGAACAAAGCAAACATATATCGATAGATATATCAGAAGCAAACTCAAATACGGTACTGTGGCAATACCAGATGCATGAAGTGCAGATGCAGATACGGACTCTCTAAAGACCCTAAATGATGCATATCAAATGATAACCTATCAGTCTGGATCCAAAATACTGAATCTACATAAATTTACAATTTGGTCATCGACTAGTGTAAAATTACATTCTAGTCTCCGGGACTTGACAAATTACAAAATAGTCCTCCGACTATACTAGGATAGCTAACTAATTTTTTCAAGTAGTCAGAATCCCCAAAAGAGTCATCGAACTCTTAGAAATCGACAATATGCAAAGTGTAAAAAATTACACACTTTGGTCCCACAAAACCATGGCTAACTCGAGTTAGCCATAGTGCTTACTCGAGTTATCCAAAAGGTCTACTCGAGTTAGACAAGAAGCTAGCTCGAGTTAGACACTGCATGGCTTACTCGAGTTGGCCAAAGGCTTATTCGAGTTATCCACTACCCAGAATTTCCAGAAATTGAACAATTCCGATTTTAACCGACGAAATCGACACCAAACACCCACATTGGCTCTAAAACCCTTTTAAACATGAATCCATGTTCAGAATCAACAGAACAACTAAAAAATATCCTAGATCGACCAAAAACGAATGGTTTCAAACCCATTTCAAGAACATTCTTGGGTCTAAGGATTTTGAGCTAACACTAGGAGCTTCTAGGCTCCCAACACCCAGAATAAATAAACCCAAACGACCAAAACAACAAGAACATAGAACCGAACCTATGAACCATTACTCAAAACCCTGATATGAACATTCATGCAAGAATGATCAAAATGAAGTAAAGAAGAGTTTAGAAGCTCAATCTTACCTCAAGGGATGATCTAAAATGAAGGAGAACCAACGAAGATGACTTCTGGATGCAATGTGAGTGATTTGAGTGAGAAATGAGAGTGAGAGCTGAATGAAATTATGTGGGGTAAGAATATAGACCCCATCTCTAACTCGAGTTATAGGAAGCATAACTCGAGTTACACGTGGCTAACTCGAGTAGCAACTCTTGACAACTCGAGTTGAGCTACCCAAAAATATGACACAAGCACAACTTACTCCAGTAACATGCACCTCTACTTACTCAAGTTATCCAAAGGCTAACTCGAGTTATCCATGGGTTATCTTACTCAAGTTAATCAAAATCTAACTCGAATAATTCTAATAAAACTCATCAATCTCACACTCAGCACTCCAACGACCAAGATCAATACAAAACTGAACGGAACACTACAGGGAATCCAATCAGAAATCGACAGGATATTACAGTAAGAATGGTTGGCCGAACCACTATAAATCTTGGTGTTGTTTTCTCTCTCACTTCAACTCGCTTCCGCTCTCCAAACTCAACCAAAGTCAAAGACTGAAAATTCTCCAACAACTTTTACGTGCACAACACACTTAATTATATACCTTAGATGTAATTCCAACTTAGGTAGATATTTTTTATCACTCTCGGGACTAATTTACATAAAAAATAAAATCAAATCTCAACTTTAATCACCCTTTTGGTTTCACACAAGGATTTGAACACCAAAATTATAACTTTGGAAATCAGGAACCAAATCAGAAATAGGGCAAGGTGTTACAGGTTTTATATTTTCTTGTATTTCATGTGATGAAATAGGAATTTGGTGTGAAGAGAGGAAAGGTGGAAGTTCAAGCTATACATGACTTAGCCATGTTGTATGCATCTGTGACTTGGCAGAGTTATTGGATTAATTCTTGAGATTGGCCACACATTTTAGACTATTGGGCCTGCTGAATTTGACATGAAAAACGACAAGTTTGACCTTTTTGCTCTTGTTTAACTCTGAAAATTGATTAAGTGTGTTTTGATCTTTATTGGACTCTACGCGGGGTTAGATTTTAGTAAGAGTATAAATACTCATCTTCTTTGTGACAGACGCTAAAACTCATAGGCGGAGAACAACTTTATTTTCTTAATTGTGTGCCTTTTTGTCTCAATATGAGTTGCTAAACAATTTTCTAATTGAGATATTTTCAAAGTTCAATTCAATTAAGTTATGAGATCTTTGCACTTATTTTTTATTGTGTTTATTTGGGTATTTATTCAATTTTTATGCTTAATTCGTTCTTACTATTGTTGGGTTGATTTTGATTGTTCAATTTGGTCGGTTGATTAATTGACAAAATAGTATACTGCTAGTTATGATTTATAGAGCGTTTCCCATTAATTCTGGCATAAGTAGCGAATAACTTATATGTTTGTGGTTGCACATCGCATTTTGTTATGAAACTGAATAATCTAGTTTAAATGATCTATATAATTTTTGATGTCACTGGTTAGGATATGATTATCTTTGATTCTTACTACTGCCATTAGATTAAATCTTGTTTGGGCATTTCTCGGGGATTATTTAGTTGGTAGGGGAAGTACTCTGGAGTGCATTTCGTGAGGCTACTGAAGAGATAAGAAGAGATTGGTTGCTTAGTTGCGTCACTGATAATTATAACCTTGCCTATTCGAATGCTCAATAATTATTTTTAGTGTCAATGACCAATTTACTAGATTCAATGTCAAAGTAGTTTGGCTAGACTTTTATCATTATTGAATTTCTTCTATTTAAATTGTTGCACTCTATTGCTTTCTGAATTGCGATCTTTAATTTTGTTCTACAACTTTTATTTTATTTTCTACAATTAATTTTTTTTTTCAGTTCTTTATGGATAAACAACCCTTTACTGGTATCCGCGAATCGATCATGTTCACTTCTATATTCAATTTACTTTTCTGAACAGGTTTTGTTTGCTGTATTCATACAAAAAGTAACATAACAAAATTACAAAATTGTCAAAATTCTTACAAAAATCACATACACAAAAACTTTCTATTTAGCCTTCTATCAAAATTACAAACAGAATCGCAATTTCTCAAATTCCACCAATTATTCCCAATCAAAGAACAATCAAAAAACAATTGTATTGCATCCTTAATTGATTTCACAGTGGCGACTTCACGCTGTGGAATATCTTGTGATCAAGAGGATCCTTTTCTAGTATGCACCTGAATCAGCTTTGAAAAATAAGATAGCAAAAATTAAATTAAATATTTTTTTCCTTATCGAAAAATGATACAAAGCTGATATTTATGCACATATTGAGAGGAAGAAAAATAATCAACTAGACTAGATTAACTAGACTAATAATTACTAGATTAACAATCTCCAATATCCCCTCAAGCTAAAGCATTCAACAATCTCCCGAATGGTTCAGCTTGAAGAACTAACAAACAAATGAGCAATTCCTGAACAAATCCTTTGCAAAATTATCATTTTGGCAGATGAGGAACAAAGGAGAGAGACGACGATTGAAGATGAAGTTTTGGCAAATGAGAACGAGAAAAAAAAAGATTTTTATATAGAAGACATTTTTGACATTAAAATACCAGATGTGGTACTTTTCATATTAAGTTGTCGATTGTGGTAGTTCTGACATTAAAATACCAGAAGACGAAGTCTTATTTTGCTTGAGGAATTTTAATAGGTCTATACATAACTAAAATGGAATGTGATCATGGTTGTACCATGGCTTAGGTCGTAATTGAGTTAATCACATTTTGAGAGCATTGAGTCCTCGAGGAGTCAGATAATGAGCTAAGACGTGGTGTGGATTGCAAGTTACACATGTTGTAGTTGATGGCACATTTTAAGGAAGTGCATGATTATTGCCATTTTGTTCCTACCAGATGGAAAGAAAGGAAGAAGCGGCTATTAAGACATGGAGAACATGGTGCAATTACAAGATATGGTGGCGTAGAAAGTAGGGAGAATGGAGTCACTTGTTGCAAGCTAAGGAATATAAAAGGAAGGCTTAACAACACGAGACCACACATCAACACAACTTCAATTATCTTTGTCTTTACATTTATCTTTCATTTGTTCAGTAATAGTTTAGTCATTTACCTTCAAGCAACTAGGAGTAGGAGTGAATTAACACTCTTTCATTGTACTTTGTTATTTGTATAATGAAATCCACCCTTGTTCTTCATTCACTCCTCTTCTATTTAAAGTTCTAGGCTTCTAGGCAACACAGACCCTTTGAAACAAATGACCACTCTCGAGTACGACCCCTTCTGGTCGGTGAGCCTCGGGGCCGACAAAGCGAAGAAATAGATTGGCAACAAAAGTGGGAGGCTTATGGCAAGAGGAGTAGTTGAAAGCCCATCTGATGTTCTTATGAAAATTCGGTTCAAAGCAGAACTAGAAGAAATACATCATGAAGCAAACATTCATATAGAGCAATTTCATATGCGAATGGATGCACTAATATGTCAATATAGAATGATGCTCTAAAAAAACTCGTAGCTGCGAGAACTCTAAGGCAAAAAGTGTCAAGAGTCAGGTAAAGAGAGTACCAGAAAAAACTCAGGATGTTCATGTGATAGATGAATATTTGGCTGCTCCTTTGACCACACATGTGACCCAATAAATGGAGATTCCTATGGCACAAAAACTGGAGGTGATCACAACCGCCATTCAAGACTATGATGAGGCAAGTCACATTTATTTCTTTTGTTGTAAATGACTTGGACTTGTTTAATGGCAACTTCAATGTAATGCCTGGTATTGAAGACATTAATTATACACAAGAGGATGATACCTCTGAATTTTTCAATCCATGTAGGAATAGAGAAATGTTTTTGGCAAATGACGTATATGTCGAAATAACGACTTACCTTAAAAAATTTAACCCAACAAAATTTCGGCTTCCAAGATGCTTCAAATTTATCCTTTTCATGATATACCTCTCGATTGAAAATTGTACCATCACGACTGGTCAAATCAATTGTTGGAATTAAAGCCACAAATTTATTTAAGTGCAAAAAAGGGTGATATTTGGTGTCCCATTGGATATAGTTTTACGAAAGAATGGTCCTCGAGTTCATTTATTTGAAACTTCACTTGATTAGTTAAATCAACCAAGGCCATGCAATTTGTGTAACTGTTTAAGTTCCATATTAGGCCTCGAGGTTTGAATACCAAATTCAACCGATGTCATGATACCGACCAAGTATGAGTCATGCAAAAAAATTAGATGCCATCTCGAGCAATTTCCGAGGAGTAAGCCATTGGATTGGTTATATGGACAAATGTTATATTACTTAAGAAGCAAGGCACTAAAGAATCCCGAGCAATTCCATCCTTCACAAGCGAGCAAAATATTATTGTGCATGCAATATGATTAAGGTATATAGCAGTTGTACTTGTTCATCCATATATCTCCAATAATTTGGTTCATCAACATAGCCATGTGGATATAGATTGGCTTGACAAGTTTTGATGATTTATGTCTCTCATGTCTACGAAGACACAAGGCTATTAGCATGTCAACTTGTCAAAATTTGGAAACCAAATTGCACAGATGAACATGCATGCTTGGCCGAGAAGCTTAATTAACAAAATTTTCCTTTCACCTAGATATATTGCCATCGGTTCGATAACACCTTCGAGGAGTATGTCTAGCTGAGTGCGATGAGATGGAGTGAAGATACATTTTCGAGTGTCGAGACCAAGGTGGTATTTATGACGGATTGTCAAGAGGTGCCTGAACCAAACAGAAGCTCGAGAGATGCGTAGAAAGAAGCAAGCTCAAGTGTAGAAGGTTGCAAAAAAGAAAAATTGTTTTCTAAGGCATGCAACTCACCGACCTCAAGGTTGTGATCGAAGACAACAAAATTTTTTGCTAATGTTCCCGAGTTGTGGCTGGATAGTGCAATTCATATTTAAAAGTTTCGTTACTATTTTTGTCATGCATATGAGACAAATTGAAAGTCACTAGATAAGACAGCCACCAACTACATCTTATGTGAAGACAAATAGAACAAACCTCTCTAAATTATGAGTTGCATGTCGAATATTTAATTGATATTATGGTTAGTGGCTTGACTTTTAGTTCGTGGTGTTTTATGTTGGTGCCATGATGATATAAACATGCACTTCCAAGACATCTTATTGGTATTGAGGCAACAAAGAGAAGAAAATCTCGAGAGGTGTTTTGGAAAGACAAGAGCTCGAGAGCCTCTTAGAAAAGTTCGAGAGGTGTTTGGAAACCAGACTCGAGAGCTGCTTAGAAAAAGGCAAGCCTGAGAGTTGTGAAGGTTGTAAAAGGATAGCTCGAGAGGTGCTTAGAAGTATAAAAATTGTTTATATATGTTTGTCAAACAATGACACATATGTAGGCAACTTTCAAGAATTTGGGCTAAGTGCACTAATCACTTGAAAGAAAAAAGAAATGGCCATTATATTTACTGTTCGAACCATGTATGCGTGAGTGGTAGTATTCATAAATAATTTAACATTTTGAAAGTACTAAACACTTTTCGATTCGATTCCAACTTGGCTCTTCAGAATCACTCAGCATGACCCAATTTGTCAACCCAAGGAAATTTGACAACTAAGTAAAATTACCAGTAGTCTAAATTCATTTAAATATGCTCGTTGGAGAAAAGACCCTTGCAGTTTCCTTCAAGGAAAAAAAGAGGGCAATTTGTTACCACCAAATTATTGTTGGTCTCGAGAGGCACATTTCGAGAACATTTTACTCACATTTGGAGAGCATTGAGTCCTCGAGGAGTCAGTTAGTGGGCTAAGATGTGGTGTGGATTGCAGTTACGCATGTTGTAGTTGATGGCTCATTTTAAGGAAGTGCATGATTGTTATTTTTCTGCTGCCAGGTGGAAAGAAAGGAAGAAGTGGCTATTGAGACATGGAGAACATGGGTAGTTCCAAGGAGTGGAGAACATGGTGCAATTACAAGACATGATAGTGTAGAAATTATGGTGAATAGAGCCACTTGTTGCAAGTTAAGGGCTATAAAAGTAATTCTTAACAACAAGAGAACACATATCAACACAACTTCAATTATCTGTGTCTTTACATTTATATTTTCTTTGTTCAGCTTTAGTTTAATCCTTTACTTTCAAGCAACTAACAGTAGCAGTAACTTAACACTCTTTCATTGTACTTTGTTATTGGTATTAATGAAATTCACCATTGTTCTTCATTCACTCGTCTTCGATTTAAAGTCCTAGGATTCTGGGCAACACGAACCCTTTGAAATAAATGATCGTTGTCGAGTGCGACCCCTTCAGGATCGATGAGCCTTGGGGCTAAAAAAAGGGAGAAACAGGTTGATAGAGGTAGATTCCATCTATACTTCTCTATAACAAACATAATAAGAAAAGGAAGTCGACGTTGTTGGATGGTCCTTGCTATTTGACCATATTTAATTTCAAACTGGGAATGTACCATGAAAACTTTTGGTTGTTGACAATCGGATGGAGCTTCTGGTAATTATTGTCTGCAAGTACAAATAACAACAATTTTTTTTTCTGGAAAATAACGACAAATGTAACTCCAGTAGGGTCATCATCTTTTCGACTTATACTTCATTATATAAACCGTACATGCTTCGAACTAGTGTCGTCAATATTAGGGCTGATTGTGGGTCAATTCGGTTCAGTTCTGACTCAAGAACCGGAATCGAATCGAAACTTCGGTTCCTCAATTTCCTAGGAACCAGAACCGAACTGAAGACCCAAAAGAACCAAACCAAAAGGCCGAAATTTCGGTTCGGTTTTTTGGTTCTTTAGGGTCAGATAAACCGGTATGGTTCTAGTTCAGTTTTTGAGACTTTTTTCCAAAAAAAAAACACATTCAATTGAACTTTTATACATGCAAATAAATTTTACAACATAATATTAAATTTACAAAAAAATTAAACTAACATAAAATAAATCTACACCAAATATTAAATCTAAAAACAAATTAAACTATAAAATATTAACCCACACAACATAAAATTACAAATTATACACTAATTAATTCAACAATATCAAAGACAAAATAAATTTCATCCATCATATAGTAATTGTTAAACACACAATCAAACCCACCAACATAAAATAAATCCCATTAATCATGTCTAAATAATCAGCAAATAAATGAAAAAAAAAATGTAGCTTTGAACAATCCGATCCAAGCTGATATGTCTATGGTTACCATTCTAAGTTTAGTTGCCCGGCTAAAACTGGAAGAATATTTGGATCTTTTGTCACCTCTGTAAAAATATAAGTAAAACATGTCAATTTTCAATTATATGTAAATAATATATAAAGATAAAGAGAATAGAACAACATCACTTTTTACTAATTCTTGTGTGCCTGAACTAATTCTTTTTTACTAGGAAATTTATTGCAATTTTCTCTTAAATGTTTCCATAACCCCGAAGTTCCAACATCACTTTTTGCTAAATAATTCTTCCTATACCAAATACAAGCTGCCCTACCAGTCTCTTTTCCATCCGAATCCAACAACATTTCAAAATTATCCCAAACTCCTGACCTATGTTTTTTAGTTTTAGGTGCATAAATACCTTCACTTTTCATTACATGCCGAATAGAAGACCCAGCTGTGACAGGAAGATCTGAAGAATTGACCACACTTGCAGCTTTTCGCTTAGTATTTGATTGATTCATCTGGCTTTGAATCAACCTAATATCCAAGCTGCTCGACTGCCGAAGTGCCTAACCCGAAGTGCCTGCAAACATTGTTGAATCATCATTAATATTATAGTCCTTTGCCATTTTTTGAAGCAAGTATAATTCTATTATGATTTTTGACTGAATAAAAAGATGGACTTCGAAATATACCCCATCACAACTTAAGAAAACCTTATTCTATCGATGCGGCAAGGTATATGGTCCATTTCTGATTTCTACTTCAAGAGGATACAGTTGAACCTTTTCAGTTCTAGAGGCCTTAATCAAATTATGAAACTTAATAATTTAAGCCTCCTATACATACATGAGGGAAACAAAGAGCATCTAAATTTTTCTGCTTCGTCGCAAATCAGCAAAAACCTTTCTTTACAAACAATAGTCTAACCCAATTCAAATCCATCAAAATGCAATTAAAAGAAACAAGTTTACACGAACTAATAAAATCAGCAATCCATCAAAATTTCAAATAATTCAAAAAATTCAATATTTACCTCTTCACAAACATTAACTGCTTCAATTAAAACCTGAAAATTAACAAGTAAAACAATCAATCAGAGGGAAAGAGATAACTAACAACTGCAATTTCATAGCAATTGGTTGATTCTTACGTGACAGAGAGAGGGCTTTGAACGACGGGTGAGAGAGACGGGAAGAAAAGGAGCGCTTGACTGGGTGAGAGAGAACCAACGGTTCCGAGAGAGGAAGAGGGACTGGAGAGAGATGGGACGGTGACTAGAGCGAGCGGCAGCGAGGAGCCGAGGACTGGGTAACGCCGAGGCGGAGTGAGACGAACATATAGAGGCATCGTCGGAAAGAGCAACAATGAGGACTGAAGACAGGCGACGACTGGAGCGAACGACAGCTGGGTGAGGTCAAGGCAAAGCGAGACGAACAGAGAGAGGCGACGTCAGAAAGAGCAACAATAAGGACTGGAGACAGGCGAAGACTGGAGCGAGCAACAACAAGGACTGGGTGAGGCTCAGACGGAGTGAGACGAACAGAGAGAGGCACTGAATGGCGTCAGAGAGAGGTTGGGTGAGGCTTCAGACCGACAGCGGGCGAGAGGCGATGGAGATTGGAGACGAAAGAGCAAATCTAGGGTTTAGAAAATTAGAAATTGGGCGTGAAATCGTGGCTATTTTTTCTGTTTTGAGTCTTTTGACCAAGAATGGCTTGAAGCCGTCGCCTGTGAACTGTGAATTACAAAACTGAACTGAAATGTGGATTTTTTTTTCTTATATTTGTGCTATTATTTTGTTTGTATATTATTGATGAACTCATGAATTATTTCATTTGCGCATTTTTTATACATGTATTTTTCTAATAAATTTCAAAGTTTTTTAATAATTTATTTTTAATAGTAGTTTCTTATTTTAAAATGTGATATATGTACATTTTAGTTTTTAGTCAATTAAAAAACCACAAATCAGGTTGTGCTTATTTGTAATTAACAAATTAACAATATAACGTAATTACATCTTTAGCTATATATCTAAGCCTCATAATATTTGTAGTTTTTTTTAATATGAGAAGTATTTATAAACGAAATGATTTCAAATTAGCCGATGTTTAAATAATTGATGTGTAACCAAGTATGTACAATTTTAGAGAATATGTCATCAATGCAAAGTTCTTAGATTCCAGACAGTCATTTGTTACCAATGTAAATTTTCATTCAAATATACAATCCAATTTGAGATTTTCTACAATAGGTAAATGTTTTATTTTATAACAAATTGACAATGTCTATATTAAAATGAAAAAAA
>CAODLS010996068.1:0-12069 GCA_948243855.1 Flueggea neowawraea | reverse complement strand
TTATAACAAGTATCAGTCGATGATCAAAGACCACGAACTTAGTTTGTGTCACGCCAAATAACTGCTCTTAAACTGTAAATTACAAATATATATTGCATCTTGATACTTGTAAAATAGCCAAGTGAATTCATCATCCTTTGTACTAACAAAATGATGGATGTAGTGGAATTTTATAACTTCCACATCTCATAGACATTTCAATCCAAAATGTGTTGAGTGGTATTCTACTCATCCTTGAATTTGGACATAACCAAGTTCAAAGGGGCAAGACCTTGGTTCTTATAGTACATGCTAAATTTTCCTAATATAGGAATTACGATTGTTCCCACCTAAGCTCAACATAGTTTTAATAGACACATATGTATATCTCGGCATTAATACTTTTATAAGTAGTGAATCACACAAATAACATGTCAAACAATAAGACATAGTTACACACAAGTAATTCATTCGGCAATACATATATATTTACTATCCAACCAAAAATTAAACTAGCATAGCCTCTTATTAAGCTTTGAATCACAATGTACACTAGGTGTACATTTACCATCTCAGTCTTAATAATTAACCATATTATATTTAATTTTATAGACAATAAATAATGACTGTTTGAATTTACTTTTAAAGCCCATTTGACTTAGGAGAATCCATGTTGGTCATCTCAATTATTTAGACAAACTCAATAATTGGACAATATATTCAACATATAAATATTGCATAAAATTAAGGCAAATTAACACAATAATAAGCCCAAACAATAAATGGAATAACCATAATTTATTAAACCATCATGTAATCCAAACAACTTATCTCAATGTTAATATACATACATTAACATTGGACAACAATAACACACAAATAATGCTAATATCCCCAAAGAATAATACTACACAAATATAGTATTAAACACATGTCTGTCAATTGGATACACGATGAACCTTTTCCAAAGTGTTAAAATACGATTCATAAGTGGTCGTGCCAACTTATCGAAAATTCTATAAATCATACGACCTTAAAGTGGATTTTCCACTTCTCACAATCTCTCTTTTTGCGATCATGGTGATATTGAATATACCAATTCTAAAACGTTCTTAACTTACTAGAATCTTTAAGTGTCTTTCCTTAACACTTAGAGAATCATATTTCCATGAAATTCTAGTATAGATCAATAGTTTAACCAATACCGGTGATGAATATCATAATCTTTTATGAAGTAAGTGAACATTCATCATCGTTGTACACTTATTGCACAATCAAATCTCCTTTACGACCACCACCATCCCAAAATACTCTCTTGTAGGAGTCGTGTAAATTCTTCCTTAATTTGTACTATGTTCAATACAACGTGGTTTTATCTCATTCGTATATTTGTAATAAATTACAAATAAAATAGATATATACGCACTCGCGTATTTCCCAAATAATTGAAATCTAATTTCAATTATCTAAATGAGAACCACATTTGCACGTTTTAAAACTAATTATTTCAAAAACTAATTTTCAAAACAATTCTTGCAAGAAAAATGCAATTTCTCACAATTTTAAGCACTATTTATACACCAATAAATTGAGAAAAAATAGTTCAAGAACTCAAAAAATTGTGAAAAATATACCAAAAATTCCAGAAAAATCTAAATCATTATTTTACAAAAATTTTCATAAAAATTGGTGGTCGGGACACATGTTATGCACTGACACATGCAGGAAAGAAGCCACACGTGCACCCACGCGCTGTGTAATAATCCGGCGACGTGTCGATTTTAGACGAAGCCAAGTTTCGCCGTCACAGGAAGCCACGTGTCAACATTCTACGCAGCCACGTTTCAACATCGAATTTTGCTACGTGTCAACATCACACAATGCCAAGTGTCACAATGAGGTTCCAGACACGTGACAAGTATGCCATGTGTCACCATATCATTGGTTAAACGTGATGACATTTCGGACGAGTCATCATGCCACGTGTTGCATCCAAGTGATACCACGTGTCACATGCGGACCATGACACGTGTTAACGTCATATACTGCAACGTTCTAACGGCAAATACGTCCACGTGTCGACGTTGCGGAAGGCCACTTGTCGCGACTGCACAAAGCAATGTGTCGATATATATTTCGTCCACGTTTCGCACAGTCAACTTTGACCATGTGCCACGTGGAGAAATGTGATTGCTCCGTGTGTCATTTTCAGATCCTTCTTGATCCTTCTACTGCTGCCACGTGTCGTGATTCGAGTGATCCACGTGCAACCAATAAAAACTTGTCACATCATCATTTCAGATAAGATTAACAAATTCATCTATATTGCATCACTTAGTATTTTTTGATCGGATTTTCGCTGATTTGACGACCTTTCAGATGGAATTTCGCGAATAAATTTTGGCAGGTAACGTTTTTGAGGTCGCTGATCTCAAATATTTTGTTAGAATTTCGAAATTCCAACTTTCAGAATTTGACTCCGGATAGACTCGAACCAAAAACGACGTTCGAGATGGAAAGTCGAATACCAAAAAATCATAGTGGGCATGCTAGATAGAGATCAACAATATTTTCTAAGCATATTCAAAAAAACTCTTGTTGGCTGTTATAACAATAAAAGAATTGCATACCGGTTTAACTAATAAACAATATAATATATAGGTTCGACTTACTAAGCTATATAGGTTCGACTTACTAAGCTCGATTCCAGCGGAAGCTAGCAGCGGAGTAGGACCATTTTTATGTTGGTCTTGCGAGCAAACCACAGTTGAAATGTCAACGGGAGTGCTCGACTGTTTAACATTCTATATGTCATACGTGATCTGTGCAGGATTCAGGACAGGAGGCTGAACCTCTCTCTGTTTCGGTTGAGAGCTCTCTCTCTCTCTCTCTCTTTGTGTGTTCTCGGAGTTGTGAAGGAAAGGAAGGAGCAAAGCTCCTTATATAGGCCTCAAACGGGCTAACGGGCCTAATGAACCCAACGAACCCATTTCATCCCGAACTTAATTGGGTTTACCAATTGGTCTCGGTTTACGATCTCGGTTCTTACCTTGACCAACCGGGTTTGGTTCTTCTCAATTGGACTTTCCAATTGATCTCGGTACATGGTCTTGGTTCACACCTCGACCGACCGAGTTCGGTTCACCTATCATGGACGTACCTTTTTTTTCAACACTATTAATAGAATTATATTCTTAATATTTAAAATTAAATAGATTTAACTAATAAAATTGATAATTTTTTAAAGAAGTTGTATTTTTTCCGAAGACGGCCAATGTCAACCCCAATTCGACTTCTTTTTCCCAATCTCAGTGTTGCAAATTGTCTTGGATTCATGCGCCCAACATCATGATTGGCAAATCCAATTCAAGAAGATTTGAGACTCTCTTCATATCACCTAATTTATCCGAAAAATATCCAATCATGTAAAAAGATTTGGCTTAAAATTGGCAATTCCATCTAAACTAGCTATATGAGATCTTCCCAACCAAGAAAATCAATGTTTGTAATTTCTTAAAATGAATTGTGTATAATTCACTTACTTGTTCTTATTCCCTTCAAATTTTATTGTTCTTACATAACCGATTACAATCATCTGTCATAAAGTAAATTTATATGTTTAATATATTGCAAGTTTAAGAAAACGTGTTATTTTTTTTTAGTTGTATAATCAATTTATTTTTTCCAATCAGCAATCTATTAGCATAATTATTCAATTTTGTAATAATCTTTAGTAATTTGTACATTTACGCTATCCAGTGATAAACAGTGGCGGAGCCATGAATCTGGCTAAGCAAGGGCAGGATCTGCTTAGCCAGATTTCTCGCTTTGCGATGTGTACAGAAAAAAGTATACAAAATAGAAAATTATATTATATTATATTAAATATTCGAATATATGTAGTAATTATGCAACTATTTTTGCACACTCAAACTAACAGATGACAGTTGTTTTTGACGAGTTGTCATGGCTTAAAAGTATTGCAAAATAACATCATTAAAAAACAATTCTAATATGCTATAACAAATACACTTCGTAATTTTATTTATAGTGGATTGAAAGATAAATTATAAAAATAGATTTTATATTAATAAATTTAATAGTTTTGCCTAACAAAAAATTATAACAATAGCAACATTTTTTGGTACTGTAATATATTTAATATACTACATGCATGTCCTTCTAAACAAACATGATTTTTTCTTTATATTAGTAACAAACATGCATTAAAACAAGTTAAGATGGGAGTTGACGAGCAATGAAATTTGTCTTGAGCTTATAGGTAGTTTAATGTGTTTTAAGCAGATTTGAATCATAATCACCAAAGGATACAAACATGTGAAAAGATCAAAACGATGGAGGCACAGATGGTCATAACAGTACAATCAGTCACACAACAACAAAATTCAGAATTGGTACGTCAGACCCACAAGCTCGTCACTGTGACACTGTAGTTTAAAAAATAAAAAAAAAAGAATTTAATTACTGTGATACTGTGCATCGTCTCCGTCTTCCAGCTCCATCCTCCAAGCTCCATTAATGACGGCTCTTCCTCCCATCTGCCAAAAGGTGTCGTCTCAGTGGCGGAGCCCCGATGGAGGGGGGCTCCCATGGCCTTCCTCCGGTGTCAGGGGGTGCCCGGACACCCCTGACCCCTTAGTGACTCCACCACTAGTGATAAATACAGCTATCAAGTGGAGCATACACATCTGACGCTATAGCTTGCGTTAATAAATGCTAGTGTCGCTGTTGATATACTTAGATTTTGTATTAGTCAAGTCTAAGATTTTTCAGATACTGTCTGAATTTCGCAAGTTAATGGATAAGTGTCGAAATAATTTTGGTCCAATCTCATAGACTAAACCATGCAAAGTTGGCCGAATTGGACCCCTATCACCGCGTTTACCGCCAATTACGAATACAAAAAACCAAATCGGACCGAATCGAACAACCGCTCCTAATTGGAAAAGTGTCACCCACCCAAAGGCAGCCCGGCGTGGTGGTCGCCAACTCGGCACCGGTTTTGGGCCAACAAATCACGCGGCCATGCAGGTGACGGCCCTTACACGTGGCGTACAGATCACGTGTTCTCCTTACCCACTGTTTATCTACTTCTCGCCTGTCGGACTCGGATATAGGTGGACAGCGTGGGTCGTTTCCAGCGGCGCCAAGGCTAACAGGGAGTTGGACTATGGCCACGTGGCATGTGTGAAGCTGGATGTGCTTGGAATTGGTTGGCTTATACTTCTGGTCTGGATAGTGGAGTTGTGTGGGCAGCTTGTGAATTATGAAAGCAAAAACAGGGACACCTCATACAGAAGCACTCATTTTTTTTCTTGCTATATATTATAAGATAAAATATTTTTCTTTTTCACGGTGGGTTCAATGGTTATTTCTGAATGGCAATGGCCAATGATCTATTAATAATAATAGTTACATTAGATGCACTTACACAAATTCTTTAACAACTAAATGATGGTGTTTATTTATACTCAATCTAGAATTTGACATGTATTTTAAAAGTCACGATATGCGTAAATAATACTTCATATTTATATTTTTAATATGCTCTTTTGATGCATTAATTTCAAAAGTGATATAACATCGATAATAAAGTTCACTTGGCGTATTTAAAAATTGTAACTGAAACGTTACAATCTTCATTAAGAACGAACGTTACGGAAAATTAATGACGCTCATCAAAACACCACCTATAAATAATCTTCAAAGGCTATTCGTTGAGGTACGTTTTACTGGCTGAATACACTTATACTCTGCAGAATTTTCTACTAACTTGAGCATCGGAGATTCTCCTGGAAAGCAACCCGACCTCATCGTATTTCGTGTTTGCAGGTCTCAAGGTGACGTTCACGTTTTTCGAGAAGTTTGAGTTCTACGAGCTTAGTTATTTTTGTTGTACTTAGTTATTACTGTTGTTTCTAAGGCCACAACAATTGGTGTCGTCTGTAGGAAAATTGAACGAAAAGCCTTGTTCATCGATGTTCGAGATGAAGTACATCAACTTCAACACCTTCTACAACACTCACTATGGTGCAAACACATTCCAATCAAGTTGGACATCACGAGGAGGATGCGATGAGAGTTGGTGCTGGAGTGGGAGCCTCGAAAACTGTCATCCCTATCGTTCCACTCGCTGATTATGAAGTGCTCAGAAAGCAGAACGAGCAAAACCATAAAGCCTTGGGCGAGATGGCAATCTTGTTTCAAAAATTCCTCCCTCAGGCACAAATTCCACCAACGTTGCGTGCTTACGCCCAGAATGCTCAGAGTGAAGGAGTATCGGAAGGACGCGGCGCTCGACAGCAAAGTCATCGTCAGCCTACACAAATTCCTCAACAACCACATCTTCCACCTCGCTAAAAGCACCTCAGCATTTCCATCCCCGGGACACCACGTGCTAGGGCTAGAAGGGAAAACTACCTAGAGGTGGTGGAGAGTAGTTCTTCCCAAAAAAGGCTGAAGTGGAGCCCTAGTCTTCAATGATTGTTAAGGAAGCGGCAGACATAAAGAAGATGATTGAGGAAGTCCTCGAGCAAAAGAAACTGGTCCCTGCGGAGGAGGAGCAACAGAGGGCAAAATTTCCATTCACTAGGGAGGTCATGGGAAAGCCACATCCTCCAAAATTCAAGATGCCTTCACTACCGACCTTATAGAGAAAGGAGGACTCGTACGAGCACGTTCAGAATTATGAAGCAATCATGATGCTCCATGGATGGAATGATGCAAGCATGTGCCGTGCATTCTCAATCATGCTAAAAGACCATGCTCGGTCATGGTTCAATGGGTTAAAAGAGGTGTCTCTCTCTTGCTTCGATCAACTAAGGAGAGAGGTCATCAACGCCTTCATCATTAACAGCAAGCGTAAGAAGGACGCTATGTATCTGTTGAGCGTGAGGTGGAGCGAGAAGGAGACTCTGTGACAATATGTGGACAGATTTAGGAACGCTACTCTTAAAGTCCACGATCTACAACCTGGGGTGGAGGTGTTTGCAATGTTGCAAGGGACACGATCGGTGCAGCTATAAGAGTCGTTGTCTCTTGACCATCCAAAGACCTTGGCATACCTCTTATGGAGGCCAATAAGTACATTTTATAGGCCGAAGTCATGAAGATTGTCGGTATTAAAGACGACAAAGACAATAAGAGAAAGGAGAGAGAGATTCAAGAAGAACCAAGCAGGAAGAAGGACAAGTCGGGAGATTCAAGAGCACCTTTTACTCCCCGCACCGAGAAATACACGCCGCTAGCTGAATCCAAATCAACAATCTTGGCAGAGATAGAGGAGTCTGGACACATCTCCTTTCCTTCTAAGGCAGATAAACCCTTTCGGCGGAATGTGGATGCCTGCTGCCGATACCATGACGTGGGCAGTACAACGTCATGTTGTTGTACACTCAAAAAATGGGGACAAACCTATCACGTTCACTGAATTGGACGGATGAGACGTCATGCTTCCCCATGATGATCCATTATTCATATCATTTGTCATTGCCAAGCACCCTATAGAGAGGATTCTAGTAGACAATGGTAGTTCAGTCAACCTAATCTATTGGAATTGTTTTTAGAAGAAGAACCTCTCGATGGATTGGCTTAGAGAAGTGAAGACGCCACTTTACATCTTTAGTGGCGAAGCCATATTAGTAATAGGGTCAGTACAACTACCAGTCATGCTGGGAACTGATCGAGAAGTAACAAGGATGGTCATCTTCATAGTGGTGAAATCAATGTCCACTGCTTATAATGTAATATTGGGACGACCAATGTTGAATGACATGAGAGCGGTGATCTCATCGGCTTATCTTTTGATGAAGTTCCCTACTCCCCAAGGAGTTGGACAAGTTCAAGGAGATCAACGAAAAGCCTAGGCTTGTTATGTGTCTTCCATCAGAGGAAAGGACTCTTGCTATCGCATCTCAACCATGACGGTGAATGATGAAGAAGGAGAAGGGGCTAAGGTTGAGAACATGCCTGAGCCGGTGGAAGCGTTAGAAAGTGTGAGGTTGAAGGAATCTGATGAGGTAAAACTTGTGTATGTTGGGAGTTAGCTTCCTCAGGGGGTCAAAGAGGAGATTGTGAAGTGCCTGAGGGATAACACTGATATCTTTGCTTGGAGTCCAACTGACATGCTAGGAATCAACCCGAAGGTGATTTCACATCGACTGAATGTTGATCCCTCAAGGCTTCCCATAAAGCAAAAGAAGCGAAATATAGTGCCAGATAGGCAAAAGGTCGTAGATGAAGAGGTCAATAAGTTGTTGAAAGCTGGCTTTATCCTTGAAGTTTATTATCTGAACTGGCTCGCAAACATGGTCATGGTGAAGAAGGCCAATGTGTTGACTTCACCGTTCTAAATAAAGCATGTCCCAAAGACTCCTATCCATTACCGCGAATCGACAAGTTGGTGGATGAGACCTCAGGGTATGAGCTCCTAAGTTTCATGGATGCGTTCTCTGGGTATCATCATATTATGATGCGTTTAGAAGATGAGGGGAGAACTGCATTTATCATGAAGAATGAAACCTACTACTATAAGGTAATACCATTCGAGTTGAAGAATGCAGGAGAGACCTACCAGCGGATGGTGAACATGGTGTTCAAAAAGCTGATAGGAAATTTCATGGAGGCCTATGTTGATGATATGATTGTCAAGAGTAGGAAAGGAGAATATCATGCTGAGCGTTTGTCGACTGTGTTCAACGTCTTGAGAAAGTACAACATGCGGCTCAATCCAACCAAATGCTCGTTCGGAGTCCAGTCGGGAAAATTCCTTGGGTATATGATAACCCAACGGGGAATTGAGGCTAACCCAAAGAAGTTTCAAACCATCCTAGACATGAAGTCACCCTCTTTGGTGAAGGAAGTGCAACGGCTTACTGGAAGATTGGCAGCTCTGAATCACTTCTTGTCAAAGTTCGTAGAAAAAAGCCTACCCTTAAACAAAACGTTAGGAGCAAGAAGGAAGTTCGAGTGGACCAATGAGTGTGAAAATGCTTTTGAGGATTTGAAGAAGTACTTGAAAGAAGTGCCTCTCTTGACCAGGCCGCGAGCTGGGGAGCAATTGTAGATATATCTCAGAGTAAGCGAGGAGGCAACTAGTGCGGTGTTATTGAGGAAAGATGGAATGGTTGACAGACCAATCTATTATGTTAACAGGGTGTTGCATGGAGTAGAGCCTCGATACTCTTAGGCCAAGAAATTGGCGCTCGCTCTAGTAATGGCATCAAGGAAATTGAGACCGTACTTTCAAGCACACACCATCAAGGTCTTGAATGACCAATCACTCCGACAAATACTGTAAAAGCCTGAATACTCGGGCACACTTACCAAGTGGGCGATAGACTTGAGTCAATTCGATATCCACTTCGAACCTCGATAAGCGATCAAGGGACAAGCTCTAGCTAACTTCATTTTAGAGTGTACTTTGATTACTCTGGAGGAAGATAGCAAAGTACTAAAGTGGTCGTTGTTCGTGGATGGAGCTTCTAGTTCTCAAGGTAGTGGAGCTGGAGTAGTACTGATATCACCGCTTGGTGACGTCCTTGAGTACTCATTGCGATTCTCTTTCCCAAGCTCCAACAACATAGTTGAGTATGAAGTGCTCATTGTAGGAATGATGTTAGCATTGCAACTACATATCAAGAAGTTGGTCGCACACAGTGACTCACAATTGGTTGTGCAACAGCTTCACGATGAATACGAGGCAAGAGAGCCAGTGATGACACAGTACTTGAAAAAAGTAAGAGGATTATCAGGAAGTTTTTAAGCATTCCAGCTGGTTCAAATAAATCGGTTGTCGTCTTCAAAATACTCTAGTGCTCGAACGGTCAAAGTGGAGATTCTCTCTCGACCAACCATTGAAGAAGAAGAGGTACTTGCTATAGAGGATGAACAAAGCGATTGGAGAACTCCAATTTGAAAATACTTGTCGACCAGAGAGCTACCTTTTGACCCTAATGAGGTCAAAAAAGTGAAGGTTCAGGGAACGCGGTTTGTCTTAGTCAATGATGTCCTTTACAAACGTGACTTCGCTAGACCATTGCTGAAGTGTCTGGGACCTGGGGAAGTGGAGTTAGCTCTAGCTAAAACGCATGAGAGAATATGTGGCCAACACTTAGGTCTTTGAGTACTAGCCTCCAAGATCTTGCGAGCAGGATTCTATTGGCCGACTATGAAAAAGGATGCCATGAGTAAAGTAAAGAAGTGTGACTCTTGTCAACGGCATGCGCCTGTTGTGAGCCCTCCAATTTCTCAATTCCAGAGTGTCATCGAGCTAACACAATTCGTAAAATGGGGACTTGACATCTTAGGACCTTTTCCTTAGGCAACGGGAGGTCGAAAATTCCTCATAGTCATCACAAACTACTTCACCAAGTGGATTGAGGTGGCATGCGCCTGTTGTGAGCCCTCTAATTTCTCAACTCCAGAGTGTCATCGAGCTAACACAATTCGTAAAATGGGGACTTGACATCTTAGGACCTTTTTCTTAGGCAACAGAGGTCAAAAATTCCTCATAGTCGTCACAGACTACTTCACCAAGTGGATTGAGGTCGAGCCATTAGCAACCATCACATCAAAATGAATTGAAGAAATGGTATGGAAGGATGTTATTTGTCGTTATGGGCTGCTGCGGGTTCTAGTTGCTGACCATGACAAGCAATTTGATTGCGACGCTTTCAAAGGATTTTGTGAACGGCTACACATTCGCCTCAGATTGGCATCCTTGTCTTATCCTCAAGCAAATGGAAAGGTTGAGATTTCAAACAGAACCATCCTCAATGGTCTCAAGACAAAGTTGGAAAGGGCCAAGGGGGCATGGGTAGAATAGTTGCTCGGTGTCCTGTGGGCCTATAGGACAACAAGTCGGGTGTCCACTGGTGAGACTCAATTCAACTTGGTACGTCACAGAAGCATTAATTCTTATGGAGATAGGATTCGGATCAACAAGGACGATGGAATTCACTCCAGAACAATAACAGTCCAACTCAGATGCTCTTCGGGAAAACTAGGACCTCATTGAAGAACACATGAAGCAAGCTTGCATGCGACTCGAAGCCTATCATAGGCGAGTAACTGGGTACTACAATTCTCGAGTGAGAAGTCAACCAATGGGGCAAGGCGACCTCGTCTTGCGGAAGTCTGCAATCACTAATGCAATGAGAGAAGATGGCAAATTCTGGGCTAACTAGGAGGGTCCTTATAAAATTACATCCATGATGGGACCTAACACTTGCACGCTAGAAACATTGGGAGGAAAGAAGCTTTAAAAAATGTGGAACACAAACCACCTAAAGCTCTATTATCCTTCTACTGTGTAATTTCAAACAAGTGTAAGTTGTAAATATAATAATTAAGAAAATACTTAAGCTAGTTGCTTAAGGAGTGGACGTAGGCCCTTAGGCCGAACCACTATAAATTCTTGTGTTATCTTCATTACATTCATCACTTGCATCATAACATTAACATTTTTTCATATGCATTATCATTCTTAGCATTCATCTCACATAATCATCCGTCGAGTGAACTCAATGCCCGGTGAGAGGCCAAAAATGCCAAGCGGGGTGGATGATAAAACCTAGCACCTACAACTTGATAAAGGCCTAGGAGCCACTGCCATCAAATAAATGCATTAGCTACAAAATTGACGAGTAGAAAACCTTCAATGACACAAGGTCTCGTCTAGCAAAAAGTAACGTCACAACTAGATAAGACGTCTGGCAAGTGAAACCCCAAGTGGTGTTGTCATGAACGCAAATGATTTTACTTCATTTTCAAGATACAATTCAAATACTCCTAAGACTCTACCAAAATCACTCACCCAAGAAGTGCCTTGGCCAAGTGATTAAGGAGCAATGTTGCATACCAAGTACATAAAAAGGCAAAGTAATGAGCCAAAGGTAAAGTAATAAGCCAAAATCGCCATTATTCGTAATATTTGTAAGTATTATTACAGTCTCCAAAACTTCAACATCCCAAAAAATGCCACATAGTGAAGTACTCATCACCAAGGCAACAATCCAGACAAAAGTGAAACATAAATATGAAACTATACTACTCATGCTACTATATCTG
>CAODLS010996020.1:0-24020 GCA_948243855.1 Flueggea neowawraea | reverse complement strand
ATTCCTCAATTCTCCTCTTCAAGGTTAATCCTTATTAATCTTTACCTATTTTTTCAGGAATAATTTACATTACTAACCGGGTCTGCTTCACCATTTCTAGGGTACATTGAACATTTCAAGTTTTAGCATTTTGATATGTGTTGGTTCATCAATAGGTTTGCAGTCTAGTGGTACTAAGTTGTCTCTAATACTAATACTAAAGGGTCGAGGATTTGATTCTCGGGAGGAGGCAATGTATAAAACGAAGTCTTTCATTTGAGTTTCTTTACATTCATTGACAAGATCACTTTTTTCTTGTGTATGCAACAGATATGAAACTTGAAAAGAATTCTCAAACAAACAATCGAGTCCAAGAAGACACAACAGGAGCAGCAAGAGTGTTTCTATGTTTGTTCTGTTCGAGAAAGTTTTACAGTTCTCAAGCCTTAGGAGGCCACCAAAACGCACACAAGAAAGAAAGAAACGCTGCAAGAAAGGCCAAAAGAGCAACTGAATATGCAGCACCAACAACACCACCATTGCCAATGGTTTTTGCTCCAAATCATCACCATCATGTTGGCCTTTTGCACCCTTCAATGTACATAACCGCCCATGCAGCGAGTCTCCAGTGCTATCCTGCTCCGACCCAACAGTTTTCTGGCCGGTTTGGGTCAAATGGTGCGGCCAGGTTCGACAATGTAATGTTTTATGGTGGTTCGGCCAATAATCGGTACTGCAGTGATCAAGAAGATGTTCAAAGCTTCATGAATTGGCAAAGAAGCATAAGATGCAGTAATGGAATTGGATCAAACCAGGAACATACATCAATGGTGCATGGCAATGTTGGAAGCAATAATAATAATAATAATAATAATAATGAGAAAGATAATCAAAAAATTGATTTGTCACTCCATTTGTGAATTGGAGTATTTGGTGAGAGGAATCAGTGATCAATTTTCTAATTTAATGTTTTTTTTCCTTCAAATAATATGTTTTCGCAATAAAAGATGTCTACCTAGTTGTCTGATTAACAATTTTTTGGCTAGTGGTAGTACAGGACATTATCCTGATCATAAGAATATTGTATTTTGCACTTTCCTTTCATTTCTTTCAATTTATTTTCCATATTTTTTTTTCTGAGTTAATATATTTTAGTTGAGATTTTTTATGTCCTTGCCTCCTTGGTGATTGAATAAGTTGGTAATAATAGTAATCCTATGTCAATTGATCTTTGTGCCTGCATTAGGTAAAACGAAAATTACAGTTATTCAGATATATTTATGATACAAATTCGAGCCAATAGAACTTTTGCAAGTACTTAAAGTATTTTTTACCAAATTTTTAAAATTTTTATATATTAACGCTCGAATCTAAGACCATTAATAGTCGTTGATTTATTTTATTATTTTAGTACATTGATGATTGTATTAATTTTGATCAGAAGTATTATGAACCATTACAATATGTGTGATTAATCAGGATACAGTTTCTGTCACATATAATGTATGCATCTGGGAACTGTTTAATCCCTGAAAATAATCTTTTTTTTATGAAACGAGAAATTTTTAAAAAATTTAATTAAATCTTTGAATTTACATGATCATAGATTGAATAGCCCAATACTATTGGGAAGTACTCCAATTATTAGAGAAGGGGTGATGAAAATAGTTAGCTCTTAGCATTTCATTGATCTTGGTGCAATTATCCAGTCTTGCTCTGAGTGGTCTTGTGTAATCCTCTCCTCGGTATTGACTTTAAAAAAACGGCTTATATACTAGCATTTTCTTTTCTTTTTTTTTTCAAAAAAGGACTACCATAGTAATTTGTCAAGAGAACAAAGAGAGAATTTGTTGCAAGAAGACTATAATTCAGAAGGGTTTAACAAGATCATTTTTTTAGGACAAACTACCAAATCGTAATCATGGGGATTTTTACACTACTATAACACTTTTTGATACAAATTTCACATAAAAACAGTCTTTAAAACTCTTTCATTGCTAACAATAAATTACAAAAATATAAATTAATATTTATTTGTTTTAAATATAAATGAATATAACCAAAATAACACTAAATTGTTCCATTCATTAACACATGATTATTAACATGATATAATGAGTTTCAGTTGTTCCTTTGTCACTACTGAGAAGATATAACAAGAATATTAAAAAATTTACAACATCAATAAAAACATTACTAGAATATAACAATGAACTGTTATAGTTATTTTTATGTTATGAGTCATAGGATATAACAAGAATATTGATATGACGAGAAATAATAATGCAATATTGTTATCACTATGTTATTATTCACTCAATATATCGATGATATTGAAATTTGCAATAACAATGAGAACGTAGCCAAAGTTTTGTTGTTACTATGTTAATATTGAATAGATATAGAGAAGATATAAAAACTTTGTAATAACAATAATAAGTTGGTCAAAATAATAATAAATTATACCACTTATTAATGTGTTATTATTATTCACGTGATATAGAAATATTGAAAAGACAAAAAGAGCATGACAGTATAAATCTAACATGCAACATATATATACTACTTGGTCGAAATAATCACAATGTCAAAAGAGAGAATATGGAATTTCAAATTTTTATTGGCATCTTCCTCCGATATATGCAGATAATATCGAATCAAACCTGTTGACAAAAAATATTGAATCAAAACCCAATAATGCACAAAAAACTGAAATCAAGATAATCCAAAATAGGCAAGAGCAAGAAACCCATTGTTCTTTGGGGAAAAAAAGAAGAAGAAAAATATGAGTTAGATATGGGTATGACAAGATTTTAGGTTATTGAATATTTTGAGAATTTGAAAACTGTTTAGGAATGAAATTCTTTTTTGCAAATGTTTGTTAGTGTAAATATTTTTTTCGAAACTGGAAGACTTTACAAGTGGTTTATTAGTGAAATAAGTTTAGAAAGACTGGATGTGGTGTAATTTCCACCATGACAATAAAATTGTAGAATTGGAATTCACAAACTTTGTTAATGGCCCATTTGTAAGTGAAGCCAATTATAACGGACAAGAAATGAGCACAAAAATAACACTCCAATTAGGGAAAGGGGTCTGGAGAATAGCTAGCTGTTACTGTTAGCATTTCCTTGGCCATTTTTTTCGATGGTGGCAAACGTAATAGACATTGCACAAACATATACACATGACACTTCGGTGTTGTGATGACAGTTGAGTTGGAATTGTTGGGGTTGAGTTTTGGTGGCCAAAATGTGCTTATGTTTCTCTCTATCCCTTTCAAATCAGTCTATTGCTCAATTATGTGTATGATTTGAAAGAAACTAGACCTTATATCAACAAAATGCGAAGTTGATTTGCGCCTCCAATATCTCATGTCTGATCACTTATCCACGAGCGTCAGTGAGTCTTGGCACCGAAAAAACGGCAAACAAGAGGACATATCTTTTTGCCCTTGAGATTAAATTCAAGTTAAAGTCTAAGAATATTCTGCTCTCAAGAAAGTTGGTGAACAAAAAACAACAAATTTCGCCATACATCAACCACGCTAAACACGCCATCATTTAACAATTTTTTGTTAAAGCTTAATTAACAAATACAAACATTGATGTAGTTTTGGTGCTAAATTTGAAAAGTAGACCAAATTTAATAAAAATAATAAAGATCAGGCTTTGTAATTTGTGAAAAATGCTAGCTTTAAGTCCAATAAAAATAGAATGACACTCCAACATGGGGTGAATTAGAGTTTTATCAAGTTAAAAACTTTATTGAAAATCTTTTAAAAACTAAAACAAATAATAAATTTCTTTTACAAACAAAATCAAAGTTAAATGCGGAAGCAATAAAATCACCAATTTACAAATAATATAATGCAAATATAGAGCAAGATAAAGAGAGTACGAGAGAGAATATCAAAACCCAATATTTATATTGGTTCTGTCTTCTTGACCATCCACTCCTCTAAATCTATTAGAGAGTTCAATCAACTATCTCCTCACTTCCGAGTGGAGAAAACAGTTTACAACAACTTGTTTTTCGGGATCAACAAGTCAACCGTTACACCTTGTTTTTGCAGGATCACCAAGAAAACTGTATCCCTAATTTTTGCGGGCTGAACTAGAAAACCGTTACCACTTATTTTCAGGACAAAACAAGCAAACCAAACTACTAGTTTTTGCGGGCTCAACTAGCAAACCGTTATCCACTAGTTTTCTAAGGCTAACTAGCAATCACTTTTATTTTTTTAAGGATTAACAAGGAAACCTAACTACTCTCAAGCAAATAACATTGCTTGTTACAAATCAACCTAAAGATATATCAGATTTAGAGATCACACAACCCAGAATGTGATAGCAAGTAAATAGCTCAAATGAGTTACAAATGTAGAGAAGAGAGATAGAATGACTAGTAAGTCTTTCCAAAGGTATCTCTTACTTCTCTTCTGTTCTAGAACATCTATTTATAGCTACTCGAAAGAATATAGACGTTGGAGCCTCGAAGTAACCGTTGAGAAATAAAACAAATTCTGCTCAGTAATGACGTCACCCTTTACTATGTGCGTTGTTCTCCATCTACGTGCATAATACCTTGTTCCAGCTGAGTTCTGTGTATGTTGATAACAGGTCTACGTGCATTGCAAGAACTCCAGTGGTCTCAGTTTTGAGTGGATCAGCATCAACGTGCTTTGCTCTTCTTCTACGTGCGTTGTTCATTCTCTTATATGTGTTGTTCATCTTTCTACGTGCATTGCTCTAAATTCCAGAATGCACAATTTTTACCCAGACTTCTTCTACGTGCGTAGCATAGCCTTCAACGTGCATTGTCGTTTTGTTAAAGTCTGCACATCTGATTTTGCACATGGTTTGTGTTAGAGAATGTTTTCAAATTCCCATCTTGCTTTTATCAACTAGTCCAGCTCATCCTCATCTATGTGTGTTACTTCTATTTAACGTGCGTAGATCAGTTTTATCAAGATTGCACCTTTGATCTATCTACACGCCTTGCTTTGCCAATCAACGTGCTTCTGTGTGCCTTGGCTTCTCCTCATCAATCTGAACTTCATCAATGTGCGTTGCATTATCTTCTGCGTAAGTAGATGTGCATGAATAAGTTCCAGTAGCATCTGCTTCTTATCTACGTGCCTTGTAGGCTCTTTTGCGCATGTAGAAGCCAACTATGCATGCATCAATGTGCTTTGATAACTTATAAAGTGTTTTTTGGCCAGATATCAGCAAGTCTGTAACTTTACATTTTTTTCATAGATGTTTTGCATTCATCATCATCAAAACTGAACTCAATAGTTTGATTAACTTAAAAAAAACTGCAACATTTTTTCTTGGCTCTCAGGTACTTTTTCTTTTTTTATTTGAATTTAATTTCTACTGTTGGTTATGTATGTATGTATATATATGTACATATGCATCATTTATAGTGCCTTAATTAGACCCATCAGTTCTTTAAAAAGAATATAATAACAAAAATAAAAAACCACCCATTTAACTAGAAGGTTGGAGGCCAGCAATTAGTAAGTACACCCGAACATCCCAATTAGGTTGACACATTCTTAGCACTCTCATCATCTAGCTAGGTCCAAAATTAGAATTAAATAAAAATAAGTATCCAATACTTCAAGTAATCCAAAAAACAACCAAGAAAGCTGTTAGCAAAGCCGGAACTGCTCCCTACCATTACAGTCATCAGAACAAAATGAACGACAAAAATCCGGACTAGAAGACCACCAGTGAACAGACGTTGAGGTGGAAATCCCGAATCGAGATAGAGCATCTGCAACTCTATTCCCTTCTCTGTAGATGCGGGAGACACGGAAATTCATTTGCTAAATATAGGAAAAACATCGTGCCCACCGTTCCGAACTTACGAAGGAACAGTCATTGAGAGATCCTTAAAAAGATTAACAACATACATAGAATCACATTCTAACCATAGGTTATGCTAGCCATTAATCCAATCTTTCTTAACTGCAAAAATAGTCGCCCTCTACTCCGCAGCATAGGCAAAATCAAAGGAGCAACTAAAAGCAAAAGCACCCTAGACCAAACCATGGTGATCACAAAAAATCCCACATGCACCTGAGGAGCCAGGAGATCCCATGGTAGAACCATTAGTATTGACCTTCAACCAAGAAGCTAGTGGAGGTTGCCAAGAGACTCCTATTATTACTGGAGCTTCGACGGCCCGAAATCCGAAGTTGCTGCAAGATTTGGAATTCAGACAAAGAGCTGCTCATGGTTCCGACAAGGAAATAGTTGCACTCGTGAATAAAGACCCAAAGCTAGCGAAGCATATGAAACATAGATGGCCGTCGATCCTCAAAATTGCCAGGTTTCTAGTGCTCCAAATAAACCAAAGAGCAGAAATAATAGACGTGCACCACAGAGCACCTATTTGAGAGCTGAAGGAGTGATGCATCGCATCCTGAATGAGTTCTAAAATGGAGTCAGAAAGACAATGTAGTTCTAAAATAAAAAAAAACACCCTCAAAAGTATAGAATTGACTCCATGCCTGTACCTATTTTCATACTTAATTAAGGTTTGACGTAGAATATTGCTTTCACGTCGAGAACATTCTTATGTGGATTGTCAATATATAATTAGCATCATATGTTATACTAATAAACCAAATCTAGCAAGATAAAAAGTATTTTTAATTTATTCTCAACCCTACATGCATATATGATTGATCAGTTGACAAAACATATATGATTGAAAATTAATTAATATATGCAAATGGTTTTGTTCCTTTCAAAATATTGTTTAATTTGAAGCGGTGGATTGTATTCAATGAACTAAACTTTCCGGCCGGTGATGTACTAAAAATTAATTTGATTGTATTCAACCCTACATGCATCAATTGCTGATTAATTTGTAAGAAGCTAATTAATAACGCAACTTTTCTCAACTCCAGCATCTTAATTAGACTAGTTCTCAATTAAATTTTAATCAGTTAAGAACTTAAAAAACAGTTCCTGTCAAAAGTTTAGAGATCAACCGACCACCGTGGTTCAATGTAAAAATTTCATCCGGTGAAATTGGAAGAGAATCGAGACACGAACTAAAAATTTATTGAATGATATCATTTGAAAATTGGTCAAATTCTATCGACAAAAAGAATATTCATGGGAGCATTTGTCACTAACTTATGGAAATAGTTAACATGGGTTCTATATTTCTTAAGATGAGTATGCACGATGTGGGGATAACCTTAATTTTTCACGAATCTTACTTGTGTATTTTACTTTCTAAAGTGTTTCTCAATCAAACAAGATAACTCTTATTGATGAATCTGATTTGATCATTCTAATGTCTACCTTTTCAATTTATGGCAAAATATGATTGACGACAAATGGACAAGAAGAACATCCAATGAATTTGAAACAAATCAAGATGATCCCTAACCACATCTACATGCAAACCATTTTTTTTCATTTGCAATATATTTGATTGATTTGCATGATCAAATCCAATCAAGAAAGTTAAGATAAGTGAATTAAATTGTGGTCCAACACCAAATATGTGCATGTGGGTACGTACCTTTTTGCGTGCAGACATAAAACAGAACAGAAACTACAAGATCACTTTGAGAAAAAACTCTGAAAAATCATTTTATTTACATAATCTGAGGATAACATACTTTAACTTGAAGAGTAAATAAATAAAACTTAATTACTCGTATAATACTAGGATTAATCTCTTAATAAGGTGGCCTTGGTCTTCGAAAATTAATTAATCTACTTTGACGACCCAAAAGTTGCGGAGGCATATATGCATGCAACCATGTCCTTGTCAGGAAGCAATGTTATAGTTTCTCTGTTTAAATTATATACAAAAGCTCTTACGTTATTGGGTGGCATGAACTCACAATCCATACTTTCTCAAAGCCCTAAATCTTTGGCGTGTCTTCACACGCGACTTATTTATTTATTAGCTTGTTGTTGAGTTATTATTCGCTTTAAACTCTTGCGTTTGCACAATTTTGATCTTAAAAAATGTCTTAATAAATTGAGGGATGTGAATATTTATAAGCCATTTTTAATCTTGTCTCTTAATTGATGTGAGAGTCTTGATACATCATTATTAATTTATTTGGTTGTGAGTATAAGATTTATTTATTTATATAAGTATGTAGATAGGGCACGTAGGTACGTACATTGCATTTCCATAGCTTTTGACATATGTATGAGTATGACAATTAGTAGTATAATTAGGTTGTAAATATTTTATTTTTGTGGCATTAATTTATGGTATTAATATAGGTAGCCAGTAGATTGAAGACACTTGGGGGCATTAGAAGAGAAGTACCCATGTGACATAATTAAGGAATCTTAATTAGTATCCGATTAATTAAGGGATATGTCACATGGCATGGCCTCCAATCTGCGTTGATTAATTGATATACGGAAGGAATAATCCTTAATCTGAAAAAGTTGAAATTCTCAGTACATAAATATGTGCATGAGACTCGCATTTGACACCTAATTTTCGTCGATCATTGTGATATGTGGAGAGGGTCACATATATGGGTGACTACTAATTATCTTAATTAATTATCTTAGCATTTATCGAGCGTAGTTACAGTTTTAGTTAATTTCTCTGTTTCCAACTAAAATATAGGTAACATATATAATTGGAAATTTCTGAAGCAATTCAACTCCTTTGTTTTTTCATGACATGGACTTCGTTGAAAAATGTTCTGAATAGCTGGACTAAATGATAAGTTATTAACCCGATAAAGTCCTAACAAGAAAAATTTTCGACACTAAACGTGAAATCTTGTAGTGACAATCCTCTGATTTTTGTAACTGTGAAAGTTATTAACCTAAAAAAGACCCATCTGGCACAAACTAACAGATGATGTGATAAACAGAACCTCCACAATAGGTATTGGGTCCACTCCCTACACCAATAAAAAATACCATTTTTCTACACTTTTCGGTAATGCTCTTTTTATGATTTTTGTTTTTTTTTTTTTTTTTTTTAAAAAAAAAAACGACTTGAGTGCCAGATTGGACACAACGGAGCAACCCCTCTCGCCTTCACTTAATTTTCTGTGTAGAACAGCAAGGAAGCTGAGAGTTGAGTGGTTAATTAAGAAAACCAAGAGCCTAGAATTGAGAGGTTTGTAGTGGAAAAGTTAAGAAGTCTAGTCTCTAGAGCTTGGAACTTGAGAAAATTAAGACCCTAACTCTAAGAGCTAAAATTTAAAGAGCATGAGCTGGAAAACTTGAAGACCTCTGAGACAATTCCCAACTAATATTACTATTGTACTTAACAATAACAATGTACATTATATTTAAGAAAAATTTCTTTTCTAGGGCGGTCGTCCTTACCCATGCTTTAGATATCCACCTTGCTAGCTGATTGGTATATATAATCATTAGTTAATTCATTAACCTTTCAAGATATGTTAATTGATGAATTATTTTTGCTGATGCTGGCTCTATGAATGTTTTAATGTCATGCATTGCGATGACTAAAACACATGGATGGCCCTCAATTCTACTTCTCCCAAATGGATGTTGCATTATCATGACTTTGTCATTAGCAAATGATTGTGCATTTGATCAGGTTGTGATGACGGTATTCTGCACCCTTTTCTGTTGAGAAACTTTTTTCTTTTATTATTTACTTGGAAAATGTGTTCCCTTTCAACTATGACCAATTATAATGTTCAATAATTATATCAGGTTAACTCTCCAAGTTAATTCAACCGCAATCTCTTTCATATATATTTATAACCATCATATACCATTAGCTTAAGTTTGCTCAAAATTAGTATTTTTGAATTAAAATTAAAGAAAAATAGTAGTATCTTAATTAGCATTAAATCAAATAAAGTGTTTTCTATACATCTAACAGTACGGGATTTTACAATTTTTTTAGTTTATTAACTCTCAAGCTCTCATATTATCAAAAAAAGAAAAAAAAACTCTCAAGCTTTAATGGACAACTTTTCTTGTGCATACAAAGCTGTCAGATTGTGTTTGAACAGTGCAAGAATATCAAACTTCATTTTTATTAACATCTTTTGCGGAATTTAAAGTGCTTTCAAATTTTAATTTCTGAATTTTGTAAATTAAAGGGAAAAAAAGGTCGTACGAGTTCAAGTAGTAGTTATTAGTTCAAGTAAAAAACTTTGCTTTGGGTTTCTATTGGTATCAAGGAAACTTAAATCAAAGAACCTAATAGTGTAGAAGTTTAAATCAAATTAGCTTCATATTAATTAACAACCATGACATAAGAGTTACTTAATTGCTTACCAAATTATTGATAAAAAAAAAACCTTAAATGGATGTTATAGCAACAAGCAAGGTAGTGTTTGGTGATGAGATGAGTTATAAATTAGGTTGGCGTTAGTAAAACTACAATGATGTGCTACTTAATTCTTGACTAAATTGACGAACCTAATATAACACAAACAAGTCCACATTAAAGTGACCTTCAATTTAACCTTGGTCTATTCCAACTGCAAGTAAAAGACATGATGGTGTTGGGTGTGAACCGAAAGCTACATTTCCCCATTAAGTGTTCTATATCTTCAAATTGACTAAGTTGTCAAACAAAAGAAGTTGTGTGTTTAGGTCATAATCTTTATTGTTCCTTCTTTCTGTTGATTTTCTCTGATAGAGATGGACCATGTGGTTGGGGTTATTGACCAACCAATATGTGTGATGGTATCATTTTGTCCAAAAGTGTCTTCAATGACGAGAGCAATAGATACAAGTATTATACGACTCATTTTTTATACTCTTAACGTGTTAGAAGTTTGATTTATGAGTCATCTTTAAATATTTAATAATTTTGGTTTTCTACGAAGTGCGTTTTAGAGCAGAGTTATACCCAATTTAATAATGTACAAATCTAAATATTAAAAGATTATATCATTATAACAATAGGTCACATATTGATAAAAACAAAAAACAATAGGTCACAGCTATTTTATATCTTATATATATTAAGGCTCCGTTTGTTAGTAGAAAAAAGTAAAATATAAAGAATTCTCTCGTCATTTTCTAATGTCTCGGCCCACTGTACTACTCCAAGTAGAATCACCAAATTGTCTCAAAACTTTATGTAACCAAGTTCTTTGACCTCTAAATCATCCTTAAATACACTAATTTACCACAACTTACAAAAACCTAACTAAAATATCAATATTCAAAGAATAAATATCAAGTTTACACTAATTATTTTGTTATTAGTGCTAAAACTACTTGAATTTCATTATTCAAAGGCTGGAAAATATCTTTTTATTAATGTTTTGTACACTAATTAAACAAAAATAAATATTTTTATCTAGAAAGTTCATTGTCCACGAAGAATATTTTTCCTCCAAACAAACGAAGGTTAAGTGCTTGTTCCTCCCTTCCACATCCAGGGTTTGTTCTTCTCAATGAGAATTTTCTTATAAAAATAATTTCCAGGGAGATTTTTATTGTGGGGAATGAAATTAAACAAGCATTCAATCTTGTGGGTGTTGAATCAAATATAATGTGTCAATTTCATAATGGCAGGACTTGCATCGTATGGAGAAGCAACTAATTTTGCCCTTTAAGTTGGTGGAGATAAGCTACTCATTATCATTGCTACCAATACCACTCTGCCTCTGTTTTATCACATGTTAATGACACCACAAATTTCGGTTGCCATCTATGATCATTAATTTGCATTTTATATTTAGGCTTCTCTGTTGACAAGGCCTGTTGATTAATCAAGTTTTAGTAAGTGAAGAAAGCATGTATTCAATTATTCCATACTTCCCCACCTATTTTCATAAACGAAGTGATTAATTTTATTAGTGCATGATAGGTATTTAATTATATAATTTCTTCAAAATATACTCTTGATACACTTACGCCAATAACATGAAAAGATGTTGGATAAAAAGTTAATGCATTTTAAATTAATGCATTTTAACAAAAGGATTCTAAAATTCAATAGTAGAATACCAACTAGTTGTAACTCAGTTGGCAACATAAGTTGAGTTTGTAGGAAAAGTGCAAATTCAATCACTATTAAAATAATCTATCAAGAGAGGCGATGAGATTTAACTGATTAAAGTAGATTAGTCTCAGATACTTATAGTTTATCCAAACTCAATAGTAAATACAAAAGATTATATATAATTTGGAACACTGAATTAAAATATATTAAAAACAACAAAGAAATATTAATTATAATATTTTTGGCAACCTACTTAACTAACATTGATACTAAAATAACAAATTAGTCATTGTAAATTGATGAAAGAAATGGCTTGAACGAAGGAAGAAATAGAGATGAAAAAGAAAAGGATTAAATTGAGGAAACAAAGCAAGTCTCATCTCTCCTTGATTAGCGGTGAATAGGTAGCATGTGGCCGGCTTTCTTCCTCCTGGTATGTTGGGAACATGTACCTAAATGAACCTGCTAACTTCCTCCAACCCCAATTCATTTCTGGAATTTCTATACCCATTTGTGCAAGCAATTGAAGCACTCTCCACTAAAATTATCGGATCATTCAACTAATTCAGTCTCTAATATTGGATTCATGAAGTTGGTTGGAAGTGTGAAGCATTGTAAAATATTTAGGCTTAGGTGTTGGCCTAACAAAGGAAAATGTTAGAATGTGCACAATAGAATATACTAAATTCCATCTTTTATGGCATACCTCAAGCCCAAATTATGCCATATGTATGTACCCTTTAATTTCATTATCATTGTTGATTCTTTTCTTTTTCTGTTTAACCCTTAACCAGTGTGGTCTAAATGCAATATCTTGTGTTGCATCGCTTCTTAATTTACGGATAAAATTTGAATCAAACTTTGATAGATTAATTAACATACTAATATAAGAATTAGTTCTATAAATGATTTGATATTCAATTCACCAAGGAGTTATTAGTTTAGTAGTAAATATATTGGTAGATAAACTATATGTATCGAAAGATAAGAATTTAAATTTCGAAAAAAATTATTTATTGAGAGTGATGATTACCCTTTTTTTAAAAAACAAAAATAAACCTCCCATGGACAATATTTGTGAAATTTACAAACCCATTTTTTTTTAATAAATAAGACCACTCTACACTCACTCTAACCTAGTTAGGCTGGTCCCAAGATTTATAAACCTGATTTTGATGATTGCCAATCAAAATTCTGTATTCCGTAATGATTTCGCACATAAAATGTAGATAGACGTGGTGAAACTGGGCGTAAATTTTTTGATTAATTAGTAAATAATTAATTAGGATTAATGGAATATTAAGTTGAAGTCACATCCCATGCCACAGTTGCAATTTTGAAGCCATTAATTTCCATCCACCTATCTATATCTATTTCTATATAAATAATGAAAGTTGAACTCACTCTTAAGAATTTGAAGAGAAAACTTTCTCTAAAAAATAAAATAATTTGTTTGTAATTTTTTTATTAAATTTAAATTAAATTAATTGATTATATTACATTTCTTTTAATGCTGTAAACACTTAGCGATGAAATATGAATAGCCAAGGTTTCAATGAAGGAATATGAATAGTTAGTACGGGTTTAAATTACACTGGTTTTGCCTCCGTTTAATTACAAAGCAGTGCTTACGAAATCATGAGCCATGTGAAGAGTCATCAATTAATGTTTTTATTGTTTTGTTATTGTTCGGGCGAAATTCATGGCGATACTTGAAGTTTGATATATTCTTATTTCGGTTCACAAGTTTAAAAATTAGTCGTTTCGGTCCCTCGTTTCTAACTCTGTTAATTAAATATAACAGAAATCTGACATGACATATGAACCTACTAATTTTAAGAATTTAATGACATAAAAATACCAATGTGTCATATTAGATTTCTGTTATATCTGACTAATGAAGTTAGAAGCAAGGGACTAGATCGGCTAATTTTCAAATTTGAGGAACAAAATGGAGAATACACCAGATCTCAAAAATCGCCAATGATTTCGCCCTTATTGTTGTTGTTTTTGAAGGTATTGTTTTGTTATTGTTAAATACATTTGAATTGTAAAAGAAAAACAGAAGCGGTAGTAACGTGTAACAATTGATTTATAAAATGGCTTTGGTTGAATGTACTCATTTAATATGCTTAATAATATCTGAATATATTGATTTTATTTATTTATTTGTGTCAAAGTATTCTAATTTACGAACAGTTAAATTCTTTTAAAATTAAAATAAAATTTATAACAATAGCGGACAATGCGCGGGAACGTATATTAGTTCCACATGAGAGTTATGCGTTTGGTAGGGAACATCAATTAATTTAATTTGCATAGTTGACATTAGCATATCTTGATGGAGTGGATACAAAAATATGAATCAAAACAATAAAAACTCGCATAAGCAGCGGCGTTGAAGTGCAAATTTGACAGATGACAGAATTAAGGTGGTTGGTTTGTGAGATATTGCCAATCATCAGGAAATCAAATACAATGAAACAGTACATTTGTCAGCAAAATCTCCAAAAGCTATCCTCTACACATGAATATTTTGATAAACTATTCTAGTGTTAAATAATACTATCATTATAGGCTCTCATTAGTAAATTGAAAGATATAGTATTCATGGGTTAGACTTGCACTCTCTTATTGCGTGATAAAGTGACCAAGTATTATATCCATTTTAAAGGTTTTGTATTCGCTCAGTACTCATTCGGAAAGCCATATTGTCTCTACTCACTATTCATATGAACTAATTTTAAAAAAATACTCGTTATCATTTGAGTTTACCCTATTGTATTTGAAGTTTTGACATATTGTGCTATATATTATAATTAAGACAATTATCAATGTAAAAACACTATTTATTACTTGGAATTAATTAGTGAATTAGGATTGTGAAAATACATAAACGCATAGTGAAAACAAAATAAACTATGACCAATATGATACGTGAATGAATGTGGTGCTTGTTTAGTAAATATGTAATAAACACATTTATTATTTAAATATATTTATCTTTTCAATAAACATGCTAATTTTTTTATTATATAATTTGTTTTTACAATCCATTTGTATAATCCACGAAAAATAAACACGAGAGATAGGTTGAACCCCTGTTGATTCAAATGTCAACCTAGCAGCTAGTCATCTTCCTAAGTCAACAACAATGAGCATATAGTTCATGACATGAAACCCAGAAATCAATTCATAGTTAAGGAAAGTATTTTGATTACGCAAAACCTGGCCTACATACGATGTAGCTTTTCCCTCAATTTAATACAAACACATTAAAGTTAGTAATAACAGGTGGGTGTGCAAAACACATATGTCTTGTTGGTCCAATCTAATCTAGCTTGCATTTCAAGAGATTGGTTGATTTGTGGGTTCCATCTTGATTATGCAAGGGTGTAATCCCGACTTCGTTGATAAAGGAGCACACTAAAAATATTTGTGAGGATTGAAAGAAAGTTTTGGTAGGGTGTAATCCTACTTTATTACAAATGTCGTGATATTTAATGTTGTTAAACTGTTAAATAAAAAATTTTGAAAATATATTTCCAAATGGTAGTTACCTATATACCAATGGTTTAATTTCTTTTTTTTTTTAATTCGAATTTTTACTAATCAGCATGCTTTATTGACTAAGCTAATAGCTTCATTTTTTCATATTCTTTTCTTTTTCACAATCAATTTTCAACTCAGACAATATCTTTATCAATATATTATAGATTTATTGGTTGGTACTTTATAAATATTATTTAATTTGCAGAATAACATGTGTTCAAATATTAAAAACAATTTGTAGAAATCTTCCAAATAATTGGAGCTATGTAAAGTGGAATTACTTTACAATATCAAATTATTGATACATAATTTATCACAAGATTTTTTATCATGACTCTAATGAAATTCCCTTTCTTTTTCCAAAGCTGTTAAAACATTAAATAACAGTATAAATAAAAAGAAATGTGGCCTTTAGGGCATCACTAACGCGAGTGTCATACCCGCATGTTATGCCCTTAACACCGCTGACGTAGTGATGTTTTCCCATTAGGAAGAGCATGAAGAGCACCAAAATTAGGTGGGTGGAGATTAAAATAATATTTTTTTGTTTTTTCTTATTTTGGATCTTTTTAATTTTTTATTCTTTTTTTCAACATGTTTGGAACTATTTTGAGGAAATTTGAGATAAAAATTAGTGAATTTTTATGTTTTTCATTATTTGTGTAATTTTTAAAGTTGTGTAATTTATTTTCTTAATGCTAGTTCCAGATTATTTATGTAATTTGCTATTTATGAATAATTTATTTCTATTCGATTAATTTGAAATCTCTTCCCATTGATAAATATATTTTTTTGATATACCATTTTATTTTATTTTTAAAAATTTAAATTAAATAATTTATTTAAAAAATATATTTGTTACTATTTATGTGAAATAAATGTTAACTCATAAAAATATTTATGTGAAATAAATATATTTATTACTATTATATATTGTAAATAAATTAAATGATGAGTAAAGTGATTGTAGTTCTCATAGTGGAATATAATGAAAGTTTAAGAATTAAAAAAAGATAATGTAATGAATGAAAGATTAATAAATTACTAATGTAGTAGTCTATAAAACCCTAAATAAGTTCAATCCACTAGAGATGTCCTTAGTACCAAAAAGGGATATATCTGCTTTTGATTTACATGATGGACAATATGATAAAACTTTTGAACAAAATAGTGGATCAGAATTCACTGGCTAAGGTGAATTCTTAAGGTTGAACGTGATAGCAAAAAGGTATAATATTTCCTAAATGAAATTATTATAGCTATAATGGGGACACAAAATTTTCATGATTATTGTCATAAGAGGTCAGTGAAATTAAGTAGGTAGGTGTTGTCTTCCCGGTTATGATAGGCAAACTAATTGGAAAAATTACTCCTCCCTTTTCAAAATTTAAGGCTATATTTAGTTAAGAAAATAGTTTTTTATTTTTTATTTTTTATTTTTTGTTTTATTTTTATTTTTTGAAATTTAAAAACAGTTTGAAAAAATGTTAATTAATCAAAAAAATATTTAAACAAATTTTTTATTTTTTATCTCTATTTTCTAGTTTTTTAAAAAATAATGAAAAATTTTATCAACTAAACAGCCCTAATTTTTTCTTAGGGAGTCAATTTCTCTTTTATCCTTCCATTTCAATTTCATCATCAATTCTCTAAAATAGCTTGAAAACTAAAATTTTAATAAATAATATTTATCTTTTATAAAAAAAAATAGTCATTTTAGCAGACCATCATTTTTTTGTCCATAGAGGTTAACTAACCATATTTTTTCGATTGCAAATTAGTAGATAGATATAAGATTGTTTCTATAGTTTGAGTAGTGTAGAAATTGGAACATTTTATAAAGCCGATCTATAGAGAGTCGCACCTATAAAGCAATTTAGTGAGGCGGTGAAGAATCCACATATATCAATAGGATCCTCAAACAAACCTATAAGAAACACAAATGCAAACCCATGCATGCGTTATGGGCACCCTATTTTTCTATGTCCAATGCACTAAAAGACACACTAATTTGGGAACCCAAATGTTTTATTATTTACCTTTCTTATTTTCCTCTCAAGGATTTTATAGATTAGAGATGAAAATAAGGTGTTGGTTTGGTTAGTGATATAGATATGTCCTACGTATAAAGTGTTGGTATTCGCCGGTCACAATTCATTAGCTCAAATGTCTTTCGAACTTATGTGAAATGCAAAATGTCTATAGAATTATACTCGTTTGCCCCACAAACCGAACGAACACTTGGTACATTAGAGAAACAACATCAGCCACAGCACAATTAACTAACGGCCTGCACACAGTAAACGCAACGAATGAATAGCAAGCTAAAGATAACATGGATAAAACATACATGCTATGTTTAGTTGAGAAAATAATTTTATTTTTTTGTTTCTTTTTTTGTTTTTATTTTCTGAAATAAAATATAAAATAATAAAAAATTGTAGTATTGTATGAACAAATTTTCTATTTTTTCAATTTTGTTTTCTAATTTTCTAAAAACAAGTAGAGAATTTTCACAACTAAACAGACTCATATGTTCTCTATTATCTTCTATGCCATCTCATTCTCCTTTTCGTTCTTAATATATTCACTAACTTATGCATTAAAATGCGCCTCCCCGAGCATTGGAGTTAATTGGACATCTTTAGGAGGTACAACATTGCAATTTGAATAACATTATTTCTTAATCTATTTGAAAAGAAACAAATATGTAGAGAAAAAAATTTATCCTTTATAGAAATATTTATGTAATTACCCGCTTTTAAAATTTCTAAATTTAAAAATTAAATAAATAAGTGATCGTCTTCAGGATGTAGGAGTCTATTATAATAATATAATTGATGATAGATATGCTTCATCATGAATTAGATATCTAGATTTCATAATCTCACCCTTTTACTTTTGAATGATCCCATATTTACTTTTGAAAAACTAATTTTATCATGTTGAAAATGATAATACAAATTATAAGAATTAACCGTTTCATTCAGATGAAATAAAAAGAAAAAAGAAAAATAGCAATTTATGTGGTAATTTTTTTAAAAAAAAAAAGACCGTAAAATCACAATATATGCGGTGAAAGAAAGAAAAATAGCGGGAAATATAATGGGTCCCGGGAATTCAACGAGAGCAGAAACCGGAGCAACCGGTAACCTTGGAGATGGCAAAGTCCATTGTGCCGTACTAACAAGTCACGAGAACGACACCTGTCAATGGCGTACATTTATCTAATCCTGACAAATTCGTACACACTTCCAGTCACCTTCACATGGCTACGTGGCATCCCTCCCTCGCGAATACCTTCCTCACAGTCACCCAACCGTTTCAAGTCTCAACTAGACGTGTAAAAACCAAATCGAAACCGGCTAATCGAACCGAAATCGGATCGGTCAAAACCGGAACCGACCGACTAAAACCGACAGTTTACGGTTTAAGTTTCGGTTTTTCTTTTTAAAAACCGTCAAACTGTCGGTTTAAGCGGCGGTTCCGATGGTTCTTTTCTTTTTTTTTTATTATTTTTTTTGTTGTTTTTTTTATTTTTTCAACTCTATAAATACCCCACCTCATTCTTACCAATTTTACACCATTTTTGATCTCTCAATCTCTTCTACACTCTCTTAAAAATTCATTTTTCTATAAATTATTATTATTAATTACTAATAGAATAATTAATTTGTTTAAAAATTATTAAAAAAATCTTTAGAATAAAATATATTATTGATATTATAGTTAATTATTGAATATAACAAAATTTACAAACCAATTGAAGGGATAAAATAACGGATTAAAAAAAATTGAAAAAAAAAAGAAACCGAACCGGAACCGAACCCAAACCGAACCGGCGATTAAACCGATTAAAACCGGAACCGGAACCGGCAACATGTCTACAGTAATGAATGAGGATGAGAAAGGTACAGACGCTTTATATATGAGCAAGTTGGAGGTTAGGTCGGTTTGAACGTGGACTTCAAGACTCCAACGGTATCGTAGAAAGACACGGATTTTGAATTGGCCACGATCCGTATCCTCGTTTCTGATTGGTTGCGTTTTGTGGACTGGGATTGCCAGCGTGGACGAGTTGTGCTTTTCTTGTGACTGTGAAACAGATACGAGTTGCTGCCAGGTTGACTCACTAACTCAGCTGTTTTTAGTTTTAGAGGACCAGTCACCTGTCGTCTCCAGTAGCGCACTACATGTCGTTCCGCGGTCACATAGACAGTCACACTAGAATGACGAGTCCACAACGGGGTATTTACGACCAATCATTTATCATGATGACAGCGATTTTGTATTTTGAGCAACGACATGCCTTTACCGGTTCATGGTTAAAGGAGGAGCGGAAGGGCCTCAAACCACCGGTTATCCAAGTGGTTCCGATGGATGGCACCAAGAGGAAAGGATACGCGTGGGCGATCGCTGCTGGACTCAACGCTGCCCTTGCCGCCATTGCCGCCAAGTTCTTCTCCTCTCAGGTACTACTTACTCCATTTGCGGCCTTTTCTGATATCAAGATCAGAAAGATAAACGATATTGATTTTGATCTTCTGTAATCTGTGGCCTGTAATTTTATGAAATTAACATGATTTTCAATTAATTTCGACCTATGAAACCTAAATTTGTCCATGTTCAAAGATTATGAGTTTGGCTTAGTGGTAATTTAGTGCTCTTCAACTAGCTCATCCGATTACCTGGATTTTGATTAGCGATGCTTTGTTTGACAGGTTTTGAAGTATGGTATGGTAGTGTTAGTTAATGTGACGATGTGGGTATGTTACGTTAACAGCCTCAAAGCCCTTTCATCTCTTCAAGCCACTGTCACTAACTTCGCCACGAATTTCTTATCTTCTGGTTTAGCTGGTTTCTTTTTGTTTGAGGAAACTTTATCTGTTAAGGTAAATCACTGCTTAGAGCGACTCTACTGGTTTCTTTCGTTTCCTTTTTTTTTTTGCCGATGCCAACGGGAATATATTGATGATGGAGTTCTGTTAAAAAAACCCGTTATGCAGTGGTTTGCAGGTGCCTCACTTATCATAATTGGTGTTCGCATACTCAACAAATCAAGTGTTGAACCAAAAGTTCGGACTGATTAGAGGCACCAGGAGAGATTTTGCTGCTTCGACTGTATTTGGGCATTGATCAACTAAACATTAGTACGAGTCATAAACCGTTTAAATGGTGTTGCAAGCTCAGTTCATGGATTCTTGATTTTGAGTAAAACTATTTCCATTTTCTACTTGAACCTATTTGGCATCAACATGGTATTAATTAGGCATTTTGATGGATTATCCCAGCAAACGTTGAAACTTGGAAATTGAACTGTTTATAATGATAACTGAGCACATCTTCAGCCTGAAACTGGCTACCAATTACAATGCACGTTTTCCTGATAACAATATTACCATGTTTTTTTCTTGCTAAAAGGACGGAGGGAATAGTCATAACTAATCTTCCGTTAGAAGTGATCATGTTGTTCCTACTCCCACTAAATAATATTTCGAAGAGATATAACCGAGTGTAACGTGAATTAAGTCTCATTACCATATCCGTACCACTAGGACAGAGTTGGGAGGGATTGACCAGATAGACTCAACTCCTTCCTTACTCCATTCCTATAATGAGATAACTTGTGCCTCGTAGAAATGTCCTCTCCAAGCTTATGAAAGCATGCCGTAACGACTTGACTATTGCCCACGGTGTTCAATTAGCATGCAAATGTATGATCTGATCAACTGCCGGAGTATTAGGATGAGTCAGGATAGTAATGCAAAAATGCGGCTCAAGATTCCTTCACATAAATGGCTCATTACAGGCCTAGACTCGCGAGACAATGACACTTCCTAACACTATAATACAATACGAAGAAGCCCATAAATGAAGAAGTAGCCCATTGGGCCACGTCAATCGTCCCGCCTCGGTAACTGGTATTTAATTTCCGAGGAAATCTACAGTGCATACAAGATTAGCGACACTGTTGTAATAAAGAAAAAAATTCACTTTAAAAAAAAAAAAAGAAAAAAGAAAAGACAGGATTCAGACAAAGACAGACAGGTGAAAACCTCCAACCTCATTTGAGAGCAAGAGGAAAAAAAAAAAAAGCAGCCAAAACAAAAGTTCTTCGGCTCTCTTATTCAACCTCTCTTCTTCATCACTAACCTTTCTTTCTTACTTGCTTTGGTTCTTCAATCGTAAGCTTCGATTTCTCCTACTTTACACCTTTTCGCTCTTTTCGTTCTTTGTTTTTTATTATTATTTATTGTTTTTTTTTATTACTGCTAATCTCTCTTTCTACCTACCATTATCGTGGCTGACATCCGTGTCTCTTGTTTTCTCAAGTAATAATTTGACTCTGTTTCTTTGTAATTTCTGCCTGTATGTCGTTGAGTTTGTTTGGTTTGGCTTGGTTTTGGTTATGATTGGTGTTTGAAGTGTGTGTTAGTGGAAGTCTTTGCTTTGACTGGGTTTTGTGCTTCATTTTGTTGGGTTTTTGAGTTGCTATTTGTATATTCGTGATTGCCTATGGGTGCGTAAAGAAACCGGCTTTGGGTTTTCAAGCAAATTGTTCATTTGGTCTTCTAGTAAAATTTTGTCTTAAACTGCGTGAACTTCACCTCCGGGTCAATCAAGTTATGGAATTCAAAATATCGTATTTGGAATTGGATTTCATTTCTAACGTAGACAGGAGGACGAGAAGAGCACAGTAAATGAGTAGAATAACTTTTTTTTTTTAATTTTGAACTTGTACTTTTCATCAACTATAAGGAACTACTCTGGAAGTGTACTGAAGCTGTTTATGGTTCCTTTTTGCATCTGATATATGTTGTGTCCGCCATTTGTGTGGCATGATTGAATAGAAAGAAATTGCTTTGTTGTGGGACTATAAGTGCAAGCCTCTGGATGATTGCGATTTTTAGCTTGACAAATTGCCAAGTTTTGGATGCTTGATTTTGATGTTTTTCTCATCAGTTTTACTGCTCAATCCTTTGTGATGTGTAAACTGTAAACTTCAATCTCTGTGTACAAAATATACGATGTTGTTCTTAAATTGTAAAGATCTTCTGGTTATCTTCTGAACTCTTAGATGTTTTGCTTTTTATAGTCATCTAGTTCTGCTTGCTTTTCAAAAGAACACTTCTAATATTGTTGGGGAGATCCAACTTCTTTTTATAGATTTTATGGCTATACAGCCTTCTTAACTTTCTCATGGTTGATCTCTCTCTACTGAAAAGAAAATGTGTTCATATCATCCACTTATGGGTTTCAGACCAGTTACACTCTGTTATCTCTGCTGCACGCACACACACACTCGAGTAAATTTTGGCTGTATTTTTTAATTTAATTAATGTGGTTGAAGTTGTAGTTCTGCATTTTTTTTTGGTTATTCTGAGCTAAATTATTTTTTTTAAGGTAAGCACGATGATCTGTTTGATTATACAGTTAAAACTCCACATGGTAACAATTATTACTACATTTCTCTATTAGTTTATCACTAAAAAGGGAAGATTTCATTGTTTAAGTCCTCGTTTGATGAACAGGATCAATAGCCAATAGAACTGTTTGATGCTCATTTGCTCAGGATTGATATTGTTATCTGCAAGCATCACCAGAGTGGAGAGAAAATGGATGATGGAGGGCATCGTGAAAATGGAAGGCACAAAGTTGATCCATATAAAACAGCTCAGGGTCAGGTATGCTCAAGCATGGTTCAAACTTTAAGGAAAATAAAAGAAATAATGTGATAGCATCTGCAGGGTTCTTCTATAGCATGATTTGTTCTCTCTGATTATTGTTCCCTCCTATGATTACAGTGGTTGATGCAACCTCAGCCTTCAATGAAACAAATCATGGCCATTATGGCTGAAAGAGATGCTGCCATTCATGAGAGAAATATGGCTCTTTCAGAGAAGAAAGCAGCTATTGCAGAGCGAGACATGGCACTCCTGCAGCGTGACTCGGCCATTGCTGAAAGAAACAATGCCATTATGGAGCGGGACAATGCTCTTGCAACTCTTCAATGCCGAGAAAATGCTTTGACAAGTGATAACATGTCCTCACATACGCCAGGATTGCAAATGGCACGCGGGATGAAGCACATGCATAATCAGCAGCAGCATGTTCATCACCTGCCTCATGCAAATGAAGCATCATATGTCACTAGAGAAATGCAAGTAGATGATGCCCTTCCAGTATCACCAGTTGCTTCTGAGGCTGCAAAGTTGCGACGTGGCAAACGACCAAAGGAGCCTAAGGCAGTACCAGCAAACAAAAAGACTTCAAAATCTCCAAGGAAGCGTAAGAGAGAGAATGAGGACTCAAATAAAGCGATGTTTGGCAAGTCCAATGAGTGGAAAAATGAAATGGGTGTTGGAGGTGGTGATGATCTAAATAATCAGCAGTCACAATCCAAGTCTAATTGGAAAGGTAATGACCTGGGGTTAAACCAAGTTGCATTTGATGAGTCAACCATGCCAGCACCTGTATGCTCATGCACGGGAGTCTTCAGGCAATGCTACAAGTGGGGAAATGGAGGG